>JARHVA010001683.1:935000-960000 GCA_037957365.1 Torreya grandis | reverse complement strand
AAATTGGGATATTTTGAATACTATGGACTTATACCCACTAAATTAAAGTTAAAAGAATTCACTTTATAAATAAGTTTGTTATATTAAAAATAAATTGGCTTATTTCAAAGCATTTGGGCATAGATCATTTTCAATAACTTGGGCTAGTTTGAATAATTTAGGATTATATCTATAAAGTAGAGTGTTTCAAGAAGATTTTCTCCAAAAATTAATTTTGTATACTCCAAATAAATTGGATTATTTCTAACCATTTGGGCATAGACCATTTCAATTAAATTAAACTATGTTAAATAATTTGAACTTATACTCACTAAAGTAGATTCAAGAATATTTTCTCCATATATATGTTTTATATATTCTAAATAAATTGAATTATTTCAAACCATTTGGGAGAAGATCATTCTGAATAGATTGGACTATTCCTAACTATGGCACCCTTATGGGACTTCAGACTGATTATTGATCCCTTGAAGTAGCTTCCATTGGTGGGACACATGGCACCATTTGACTAGACAAATTATGTATGGAAACATAATAAGAAATTAGTTCATCTACGTTATAAAATATATAATGAGAATTATTTGGTGTTCATTGGGAAGATCTTCATGAGCAAGTGTCAATATACTAATGTATCAACTTGGGAAATTTTTAAGATAAATCGATTAAATATCTAAATACAAGGGGATTAGCTTTGAAACCTAGACCTGATTCAATACTTTCAAAGAATCTCCATCTATAAATCGAATTGCACTTAACTAGATCAAAGTGATTCTAAATTAGAATCGATAAATTTGAAATTAATTAAACTATATTTGAAATAATTTATAATTAATTTGCATGAAATTGATGATAATATTTATTACTAGAATTATAGTTTATATTCAATAAATACACTTGAAGGAATCATAATATAATGAAGTTACATCTTTCTAAACACTAGTTCATAACTGTTGGCAAGGATTTTTTGCTTTCTCCCAAGAATGTGATGATAAACAAAATTTTGATTCTCTAATCCTTTTCATCTTTTCAAATTTAATTTCTATTATATCCACTTGGCGTAACATAACTCATTTTAAATTTTTTATTTGTAACACAATTCTGAAAATTACAATCAATGAATAATGTGTTGGTAATTGAAAAATTATCTCCAAAGGTCCCTTTAAAAATAAATTCATCTATTTATTTTATATTTATATTGAATGACTTAGAATATCATTTCCCTAATTAAACATTAAATTTGAACTTATGTAACCCATGGCATAAATGAGTATCCTCAAATGATTGTCCTCTATCATTGACCAAATGTCAACGTGAGAAAAAGACCGTAGTGATACCTTAAAAATTTATTTGGAATGATCTTGAATGCAGTATGACATATTTTCTATTTCATAATCTCTTTTTTTCCCATATCATACAATTTTATATATTTTGTTTTGTGCACAATAAATAATAAGTCATCCAACCCCAAAATCAATAGTTTTTTAGAAGTCAATTTTAGCTCCTCCTTTGAAATGTTTGCAATTTGTTAAAAAAGAAATGAATCATTTATTAAAAATATTATATTATAAGAAATATAATATGGAATATTTTTAAGAATTTTTTTTGCATGTTACTATATTGGTCATTGATATAATTTTGATTTGCATTTTTTATTGTAACATAAAAACATAATGTATTTCATTTGATTCATTTTTTTCACATTTCCTTAAATATTAAAAAGATTCATATAAACACATAAAAATAAATACACGCTTAGGCACATTGTAAATATACTCATTATACAAGGATCTACCATTTTTATTCCTTGTTTTGTAACATACATACGCATATAAATGTTCATATTGAATCTTTATAACTTGACCATGAGTTTATCATATTCTAAAACAATCCCGTTTTGCCATAATTCATTTCTCATAGACATTGATAGGAATTTAACATTGATCAACCAAAATATATATTCTTTTAGTAATAAAAGTATTAGTTGTTCTTGTTGGAAATATTGTCATTGATGTCAAATGTTTAGCATTATTGATGATAAAGGCCCCATTGTATTTAATAGTGTTTTTAATATTCATATCTTAGATAATGTGTGTTAATATTTATTTAATATTAATTAATATATTTTTGGTTTCATATAAGTCAAAAGAGGGCCCATGGAGAAGTCAAAGAGTCACAGGGTAAAAGATGAAAGAGGATTGGGATGCATTTTCTCATGAAGAGTCATCTTGAGGAATTCCAAGAGTCGCCATGTGAAGACAAAAGAGGTATGGCACATTTTTCCATGAATGAACACTTTGAGTAATATGAAAATTCAACAAGATAAACACAAAAGAGGAAAGGATGCTTTTTCTTATGAAGGCTCATCATATGACTTTTCAAATGCAAGGATATGAAGGGTCATACAAGTTTGGCACCATTTTCCATGAGAATTGAAGGGTCGGAAAGGGTGAATGATAAAATTCATTTGGAAAGCTATAAACAAAGGCTTGAGAAGCCATTTGTGATATGCAAGAGAGTGCATGGTTTGTATTTGTTTTCGAAGAGAGAAAAGTAGGAGATATTGTAGAGTTCTATCATTTGTTGAGTAAGCAACATTGAGATATAGTTGTGTTTTATACACAAGAGGGATTGGTGCTCCTGTGGGTTGGTGCTCACAAATCTTTGTAAGGGGTTGGTGCTCCTGTGGGTTGGTGCTCACAAATATTTGTAAGGGGTAGGTGCTCTTGTGGGTTGGTGCTCACAAATAGTTTTTATTTTGGTGCTCAGCAAAGGGGTTGGTGCTCCTGCAAGTTGGTGCATGCAAAATTTATATTTTGAGTTGGTACTCATTCATATACTTGAGATTTTTCTCTATGGTTTTTCCCACTTTGGGTTTCCATGTAAAAATATGGTCTATCTCTCTCTCATGTGGTGAAAATTATTATTTCTATTTTATTACATATCTTGAATGTATGATTAAGTGGTTAAAGAAAAGAAATTAGATCAAGTAAAAAGATATATAATATACTGATTCAACCCCTACCCCCCCCCTCTCAGTATATTTCATGATTAATAATTCTTATTCATACCAATACATATTTATATGTTTATAAAGTCCATCATAGCAAACAAAATAGGATTTACTCTTTTAAACTGAAGTTCACTATCAAAATTTAAATGAACATACACCTTAATATTTGAACCCCCTTAATATACTTCCAATAGGACGCATAAAATTAAAAACTATTTAAATCAATATCAATATAATTGTTTCTAGAATAATATACTTTATTATTTTTTTATTGATAAAGAACACATGGATACTCTGCATCAAAATTTATTATATTGAAGACATAGTATAACACATATTGTGTTATTTTAAACAAGGTAAATTAAACATGTAAAAAATATTTTAATGTGTAAATTAAACATGTAAATAACATTTTAATGGGTAAATACAACCACATTCAAGTCTACAAACTAATAAAATTAACCCACACTTCCAAATCCCAAGCTGAGGTAAGTCTATATTTTATTTTCTTCTACAATCTAATATTCATGAAGAAAAATTTAATTGTAATGTGTTTAAATAAATAAAGATAATTAATATATTCTAGAATGGTATGAAATTGTATGATTACATATTTATTAAAAGGGGTTTTCACCTTTTTTTGCTTTTTTGTAGCTTGTATGGGTGCACTATTTCATTGAAACATTGGTTCTTTATTCCCTACAAGGTATTATATAATTTAGTAACTAAAAATTATCATCATCAATTTATTTGATATTTGTATTTTGAAAATGTCTTTTTTAAGAGTTTTTCATTGTATTGTTTTTGTGGAGGTGCCAACCTACAGTGCTATGTTATGGGTTGTTGTGTTTGTGACACAAAGTTTTAGAGATTTGTTGTGAACTATTTTAATTTGAGACATAAATAGATGAAGAAATATTCTATTTATATTAGGAATCATTGATAAATAAAAAATTAAATAATTGAGAAAAGATGCATGATCTTTTCTTAACTTCATCAACTTGTAATGTGTCATGTTCATTGATATGATATTCTATTATTATTTCTTCACTTGTACATAATGAAATTAGTGCTACACATTGAAATATTACTAAGATGTTAGGTTTGAAAAATAAATCATACACACCAAAAGATTGTTAAGATTTTATATTTTGAAAATAAAGCATGATTATAAAATGAATAAAAATGCTATGCACCTGGTACTAATCAAAGTGATTGTTCTTGTATTGGTTGCTCTGAATTTGTCAAACAATTTTGAAATTGAACATTGTAAATTATTTGCTCTTTAGTTTCTATAATGCAAGATAAATTTCTTTATAATTTTGTATAAGGACACACCAATCCTTCTCCTGTATATACCCCTAACATGTCACATGCATCCAAATCATTAAAATTAGAGATAAAATTCTCCAAAAATATGTTATATAATTAATTTTTGAATGGCCTTCCTATTTTATGTGAACCAATCATTTGAAATGCTGGTATGCCTTTGTATATGTCAAAACCTTCCTCTAATCTACTTTGTTGTGAATGGACATTGAAACATTGTAGCTAAAAATAAGTGGAATCCTAACAAAAATTGATACCTATAATATGAGTCCCATCAAATCCATAATTATCTAGACCCTATTGTATGACACCTATATTTTGAATGGAATAGAAATCACCAACACACATATTCTTGATAGAGATCTGAATTCTAGAATAATGTTCTCGTTTGTCGATGATGAATAAATTGAAGGCCCCAATAATAAATTTATCAATCAATGCTTGAATAAATAGGCAAAGATATTCTTTCTTAAAAAAATTAGTGAGATTCAAAATATCAATAATTATCAAAACAATGTTTAGACTGAGAATGAACATTTCACTAAAATATTCTAAAATAAATGGCCAAAGACATGGGGGCCATAATGGAAGTTGAATCTTTTTATATTTATCCTTGAAAGATGACCTCCATCATTATGTAGATAATTCTCCAATATGTTTAATAAATATTGAGATAATGCTTCCAAGTATTTTTTATTTTTTGAAATACCTTCTTTCAAGACACACAAATTATCAAACCTTTTCATAAAAATTATATAGTGATCCATTACTTCCTCAGGTGTGATTTTTTTGTCTGGTGGTAGTGTCGTATCATAGTTGCTAAAATAATCTATAATATTTGATAATATGTTACTTTCTAGCTTCACCTTTTTGCACTAAGTATTTGTGTTGTTGTACATAGGGGTTTTCAAGAAGGAAATAGAACCTTTTTCAAATAACTAGTTCTATTTTTTATTTGTCTAAAATATATTGAATATTTATAAGTACTATTATACCAATTAGAATTAAATCTTTTTTATCTAAACCAAGTAAAATACCACTTTAAAAAAAATCAAACGTTTTATCAAAATAATCCCAAATGGGATGTTCCACAAAAAGAAGGCATTTTCTCTCTTGCAATTATTGTGTTGAATATTTCATTTGTATGAACAAGTGTCTATCTTGTTCATGTATTTATTCCATCATTTTTTACCCTATTTCAATATTATTCTGACCTCTCAATTTGATAAGGTCACGTGTAGATTGAACTCTTTCTATAAATGAAGCCTTATAAATTATTTTATTAGATTCATTATATGTATTACATATTTTGTGCACAATATGGAATGGAGTACAAGTTTTTAGAAATCATACCCTTCTAATAGAACATTTATTTCTCAATGATAGTGAATTATATCTCCTCTCTGAAAGAATTCTATGCTTTGTTATAATTATGTGTTGGCCATCTAAAATTTTGAAGTTTATGATTTTTTTCCTCCATCATATCTTCTAGGACATGCTTTAATTCAATAATACATTTAGGGTTGCTTAGATAAAAAAGAATTAACAAATCATCCTTCATTAGAATCTCATTATGTTTTACAAATTAATGAATTATATCATTCACCCCTCTTTCATTTAGATTTATTATTTTGATATTAATGTCCCCCAATTCACAGAGCTCTACAAGAATGTTCAAGGTGTAATTTTTAGATTAAACATACCATGTAGATAATTTATTGTGTGTTTGATCATAAGTTTGTGTCAAAAAAAATGTTATAACCTTTTATTTGATCTTATTTTCTCCACTGGTGTGAGTACTTGTGTGGCCTCTTTCAAATCTGCATACAAATATTTTACCCTTGCATACTGTATGGTATTTTAAATACATGTTTGCTTGGTGGGAAATAGAATAAGTTTTCACCCCTTGTTCATTTTTCTCTTTCAACATATTGTGTATTATAATGAACAAATTATCTCTATCAACCCAAACATTTAAAGGTTGTCATAACTATTCAAATGAAACCCAAATGTTTTACAAGGATAAATTTTTTTTTTTTTGTCAATTCCATTTTACTGGGTGCAAATTTATTTAAATTATTTGTAGTTCAATGGAAAATTCCCTCTTCTCAATTCCATACTTCTAGTTGGAATTGAAAGGCATCTTCAAGTTCAACCTTATTGTAGGAAAATATTATTCCAATCAGAGAAGATTCTTTTCTCAATGTAATGTTAAATAATTATATATCCACATGCATGTTTGGTAGACTAAACAATTCAAAATATCAATTAGCAAGAGGAATTTTGTCACCACCATAAAAATAAAGACGTTGATATGGATTTAATTTTATTTTTTGTAATTTAAATAGTACTCTATCCAAATTATCTTAGATTGAGGCCTTTTTTTCCATTTTATCCAAATTCTCTTCGAGTAAGGCCTTCTTCTACCTTTTTAAGTGTGGGAATTCCTTTTTTACTCGAAGACATTCTGTAAAGTAATTGAAATGATTTAAATATTGATTTTTTATAAAATGTAAGTTTCATATTGCATCAATTCATTAAATCTTTTTATAACTGAGCAATGATTAAATGTTTATCAATAAATGTTAATTCTAAACTACAATACAAAATACATATTAAATCTTCATAATATATACATTAACTTGCACTTAAACTAGTAAGGTATGATCAAACCAAAAATAAATTATGTATACCACCCAATATAATTTTATGGGAAAATTAATCCACAAACATTTATTTTAAATAAGAAAGATGAGGGGAAGTATGTTTCGAATATGTGTCAAAATGCCCATCCATAGGTATCTCCTAGGAGATACCTTTCAATCATGCACAAGAATGAATTTTTCTTACAAGATAACTCATAGGAGGTAATTTAAAGTTAACCATGATGGTATTACAAGTGTACTTCAAGGCCCTTGAATGAATATCCAAGTGGACACCTCGAAGGGTGATATTATACATTCAAAGGAATGTTGAAAGTATCTCCCAATAGAACTCTCTTTCACCATAAAATAATTATTGGTTGATAACTTGATAAGTTGAAGGGACTTCTAATATTTGGGAGAGTGTGCATTTTAGGTCCTATGTACATGATCTTTCCACCAAAATTAATTTTAACAATTTTCCCTATTATGTTAATAGTTTTAAATCCTAACAATTACCTTGTGGTACCTCTAAAATTTTCCTTTCCCTTGATGGTCCTTTCAATATCTTCAAGGTATCTCTTAAAAAATACCTTCAAGTTACCCATGAAGGTATTACAAGGCCCTTGAAGGAATATCCTATTGGATACCTTGAGATTTAACTTGCTCAATGTTATTAAGGTTTGTAATATCTTCAAGGTATCTCCTAGGAGATACCTTCAAGTTACACATGAAGGAATCTCCAAGTGGATACTGTTAGTGACTAAAACTCTCATCTTAGTGAATTGTTTCCTATAGAAATCATTACAAATGTGGGATGAAATTATGATTTGTGAAGCAACCTTCGGGATTCCCATGATGCTTAGAAGAAGCATTGTGGTGATGTGTTTCTCCCTCTAAACTACCTCTAGAATTCTTGTTAGAAGTGGGGCCCACTTCCCTTAGCCAATGGTGCACCTTTACTTTAAATAAGAACTCCCTTCTTTCCTTAGGATTTCCATGATGACATGTGTTATCAGTAAAAGGGATCGACACTTAGCCAAAAAATGAAGAAGGGGAACCCAAGAAAGACGAGACCGATACACTACTTGCTAAACTTTGTTGAGCAGATCCATGATGAAAAGGTTACTCTCCCAAAACTTCAAAATGTTGATTATAATCTACAGATACCTCAAGGTTGAAATTTCCCATTGTTATACAGGTGTATAAAGGATTCAATGATATACCTTTCAAACAAGCACAAGAGTGGATTTCTCCTTCAAGGTATCTTTTAGGAGCAACCTTTGGCCCAGATCTCTAAGTTTTCATATATCAAACTTTCTTAGACTACTTGACTATGTGTGTGAAACACCTACTCGTAATAAATATTGGTTATGAAAACACTTGTCCATGGAGAATACATCTTCGAAGGTAAATATTGAGATCATAAGGACTTCCTTTTCTTCTCTATCTTTTCCCCTATTTTAAAATATTCCCAAAGTGAAACTTTTCAAAGGAAATAATTTCAAGTCACCCATTAGGATACCTTTATGTTACCATCAAAGAGATAATTTCAAGTCACCCATTAAGTTATTATAAGGTACTTGAAGGATTCTCATAGTAGATAACTTAAGGTGGAACTTACCTATAATTATTGTGGTGTAGAAAGGATTCAATGAGTAAATAGGTGTTTCAGTTAATGAGGGTAGTTAGAAATAAATTACTTGTTATGTATAAGGTCTTCTCTAGATCTTATCGAGGGGTAAAGGTGTCTTAATTCCAAGATTCAATGTGAACCCCATCAAAATTATAGACCTTGTAATATCATCAAGAGAGAGTTGAATAAGGAAAACCCATCATTGCATCATTTTTTTAAAATAAGAATTACACTCTAGAGCTTTGCCATACCTTCAAGGAAATATAAGGCCATTGAAAGGAATATCCTAGGAGATAATTCAAAAGACATTATCATACACTAAAGTAAATGTTGAAATAATCTCCTGAGAAACACCTTCAACATGCACATGAGTGTAATTTTTGTTGACCCAGAAGGCACTTCTGGGTGATTTTAGAATTTTGATTGGGCCTTATTATTATATTTTGGTCTTTAATTTTTTTTCAAACATTTTTTCAAATGGATTTTGGTCTTCAAAATTTTTATTTGATACTTTTCATCTTCAAACTTTTTTATTTGAAGTTTTCACATCAGACATTTTGTGTGAATAAATGTTTCGAATGACTTGTGTGAACAAGATCAGATACATTTCAAATAGGGACAAGATTGGATTTCTCATTCATAAAACAAGTGTAATTTTTATTTACATGAAAGGAACTACTAGATGCCTTAGATTAAGTAGTCTAGGATATGAAAGGACCCATCAAACATTAAATAAGAACCCAAACTTACTTTAAAGTTTCACCCCTATAATCAAGATAACATAAGCACATATACAAATGTAGAGAAAATAAAATGAAGTAAACCAGAGAACCTTCAACTAATCTTGCATAGGCACAAATTCAAATTTGATAAGAGACTTTATTTAGATTTTATGTAGAAACAAATATAAATATGCCATAGACTTAGTTCAACTTTTATACTAAGTCTTAGTCGAGTTTATTAACATGATAAAACTTTAGTCTAAAGATCCATCCTTGGTCCCTTTTATGTCCCGATACCCCCCCCCCCTTCATCATTTATATTATTCATGTGCTCTAATATAATCTAAAATTTTATGTCTTAAGACCCACCTTCATCCTTTTATATTATTCATGTGGTCTAATCTAATATAAGCATAAAGTCCTTTTGTTAAGTTTCTAGCTGTTGGGTTTTATATTTTAGACTTATCTTTTTCTAGTTTTTGTCCAGGAATTCCTTCAGGATTTATGTAATTTGGAAATTATTTTGAACATTTTGTCTGTAAAAAATTACCTAATACATTTTCCCTATAGCAATTTTACTAAAAGTACTCTTCAAGTATTTTGAAAGTACCCTTTAGGATTTTTGAAATTACCCTGAGGGATTTTTATAAATACCCTTTGGCCTTTTATCCCAAGAAATTTTCCATTTCAAATTGACCCTTCAAAATTTTATTGTCAGACATTTTGTTTGATGTAAAAAGCCTAAAATAATTACTTACAATAATCTTGCCAATGCAATTTTGTCAAAATAATGACCCCAAGGACACATACCCTTCATTATTTATGTAACTTACCCTTTGGGAGTTTTGGTAAGGACATGTACCCTACAAAATTGCCTTTTAGATTTTTCAAAATGGCCCTTTTCACTCCATGATTACCCTTCAATATTTTTGGAATGGTCTTTTGCCCTCCAGTATTACCATTCAAGACTTTTGTCTAGATCCCTTTCCTAAATGAGAAGTTCCCTTCGAACCTTCAAAAAGTACCCTTTAGGCTTTTTGAAAGTACCCTTCACCCTTTTTTTAATCTCCCTTTTCCCTCCAAACTTACCCTTTGGGACTTTTTTCCTAGGCCCTTTTTCTAATGAGAAATACCCTTTAGAGCTTTTGAAAGTGCCCTTCAACATTTTTTGTGAAGACCCTTCAGGCTTTTTATCATCACCACTTTGGCTTACGAAACAATTCACTTGAGAAATTTCCCTAAGATATTGATTTCATCAGACTTTTTTTGTGCCCAAAAAATTTTATCATGTTGAAAACTTTAATCTATTTCACTTTGTTTAATGTTTTATATGTTCTCGAGACCTAACTTTAATATTTCCTATTGTTTGCAGGAACCAATCTTGCTCACTATCAAGAGACATTTTCCTATTAGAGATCATCCATTCCTATTTTGGTTGTACATTATTCTCAAATCTCATTTGGATTAATTGAAATTTTTATATAATCATGTTTTTACCCCTTTTGATGTTGTTATGAATTGTTGCTTATGTTTCTATATTGCAGGTTCAATGGAATTTTATTTGAAAAGAAACATGCTTAGGGTCTTTGTGCTTCAATGTTAAATTGATCTTTTATTAGATTTTGGTTGGTCAAATATTATTTGGATCTATTTTAAATCATGATTAAATTTTAACCTAATTTATTTATCTTAAATTCTATTTTGTGGATTTCTCCTTCAAAGAACAAGTGGAATTTTCCTTTACATAAAAGGCACTACTAGGTGATATTTTGAAGGCCTCTGTAATAACTTCTATGTATCTCCTAGGATATACCTTTCAAACATGCACAAGCATGGATTTTCCCTTCAAGGTATCTCTTAGGAGATATATTTCAAACAAGGATTAGAGTGGATTTACCCTTCAAGGAACAAGTGCAATTTTCCTTTACATGGAAGGCACTACTGGGTGATAGTTTGAAGGCCCTTGTAATACCTTCAAGGTATATCCGAGGAGATACCTTTAAAACATGCACAAGAGTGGATTTCCCCTTCAATCTATCTAAACATGCACAAGATTGGATTTCCCCTTCAAGGTATCTCCTAGGATATACCTTTCAAATAGGCACAAGAGTGGATTTCTCCTTCAAGAAATAAGTAAAAAAAAAATTACACAAAAGACACTATTGTTAGTTGTATAAACAAGGGGTCAATAAGTGTAATCTCCTATTTTGACTATTGGGTGATATTTTAAAGTCCCTAGTAATACCTTCAAGGTATCTCCCAGGAGATACCTTTAAAACATGAAAAAGAGTAGATTTCCCCTTCAAGGTATCTCCTAAGAGATACCTTTCAAACAGGCACAAGAGTGGATTTCTCCTTCAAATAACAAGTGGAAGTTTCCTTTACATGGAAGTCACTAGTGGGTCATATTTTTAAGGACCCTATAATACCTTCAATGTATCTCCTAGGAGATACCTTTCAAACATTCAAAAGAGTAGATTTTCCCTTCTAGGTATCTCCTAGGAGATACATTTCAAATAAGGACAAGAGTGGATTTCTTCTTCAAGGAACAAGTGGAATTTTACTTATACATGAAAGGCAAAAGATTTACAGGTGTGGGATTGAATTATGGTCTGTAAATTAACCTCCAAGATTTTATAATTTGGCTCTTTATTTAAGTTTGAGGGGTAAAAAGGGTGAAGAAATAAATGCAAATAATTATAAAATAAAACTAAGGTAATGCACTGAGAGAATTAAAGCATTAACCTATAATTGCATAAAATAGATTGAATCCTTAAACACTATAGACCATAAAGGAGCATAAAGCATGAATTAAGATCTATAATGCAAGAAAAGATAAATACTGTAAAAGTAGAAAAAAAAATAACAATCATAGATAACTTTATGTTTAAAATAATACAAAACACCACATCCTCTTCATTGTAGGTGGACAAGGGAATATTGAAGGCCACAAGGGCACATACAAAACATCCAATCACATTCGTGAGGCGCACCTATTAAGGTTGTAGAATATAAAATGCTAATTTATATTATTCATATTCTATTAGCAATGGTTTTTTACAAAAATAGAAAATACAAGTAAATTATAACCAGCCCCTTCCAATGCTAAAAAGGGACCGACTCTGAGTAGTGATAGATCACCACGTGTCAAGATAGCACTACCCCAGATAAAATAAGATCCTTCTCAGGCTAGATGAGTGCTTGGCTACCATGTGGGGGAAGTGGAAGGAGGTTGATACCTAGGCAATATTTTCAAAAGGGGATCCAAAAATAGAGAGGCTATAAATAAAACTTTTGGATTCATCGAGCAGGTCTAAGGCCAAACATGAGCTGATTTAAGATAACATAAGGTGGATTTTAATACATAATTTATAGAGACTAATAGGGGTGTTTTCCTAAAAAATATCCCAAATACTTTGGCACACATACCATTCGAGGAAAAATTTAGAAAAATAGGGGGAAGGCCTGTAAACTTATAGATTTGAAGGACTACCTATAAAGGTGTCCACTCTTCCTCCTTAGGCTAGGCCTTCTTCTTGATAATCTCAAAGGCTCTAACTAGATCAATAATATCTTTGAAAGAGATGCTCCCCAGGCCTTGAATTGCCTCTAGCATTTAGAAGTCCAGCTTGTTGAGTGGGTGTAATATTTTTTCCACTTTGTAGGCACTAGGTGATTGACCAATAGCCACAAACATGATATGGTCATTTTATTTATGTTCCACCAGCACTTTAATTTTGTCTTTAGGGAGGACATTTTTATCCACTAAGAATGGGGAGGGGAGTCCCAATTGGACTAGTTGTTCAATGTGCCCCCACCTATCGTGGACTACATTTTCCAAGGCATTAAGGAATGCATTACACTTGGTGTCTACCTTATTGCATCAAAGGAATTCATTGAACTTTACTTCCACTTACCTTCGATCGACCACCCCCACTTCTTTTAATGTCTTTTCTGAAGTGATATAGATATTTTAGATAAGGAACTATAAATCTAAGACCTTGGGGAACATGAAGGTGATAACCTAGTCAATGGTTGTGCTTACCTAAGAGCTTAACTTATGTTAATCTATGATGAAAGTGAGCATTAACTTTAGGTTTTTGGTTGTACCCCTAATCCTCTACTAATAAGATACATGTAGCTATTGAACCATAGGGAGGATATATGTGGTCTAGGGGTGGGTTGTGAGGTCATTCTCTAGCTTCTTAATTTTATGATCCTTGATCGAGGATTCTTTTTGGGCTAGCTATTACAACTTGAGATATGCTTGATGAGAATCTATGAAATTATGATTAGTCTATGTAATTTCATCTTCCTTGCTTCATATCTGGTCTTCTATGTCCATTCATAGATTGGATTCTACCTAGAAGCTTTTATTAGAGATAAGGATCTCAAGGTTTGAACTCACTTTATTGAGCTCCATGTCTTTGGCTTTAGCCTTAACATTGAGGCAGTAGATTATATCCTCCACCTTGGTGAGTTCTATCTTGGTCTTCTCCATCTCTCATGTTGATTTGATGTAACCTATAGTTATATACTTCTATATTTCCTCCATCAACTCAACCTTGTCAGTGGGTCTAATTTGGCTGAGTTTGAGGCCAATTGCTTGAATTATGTATTCCCCTAGTTACATTTGATCTTGGGGCCTAACTACTTGAGGATCCAAGTGTAAAATCATGAGGGATTGTTGTGCAAGGTCATAGAATGACCACATGTGAGTCATTTTTGGGGCCTTAGCCTACTTTCCCCTCTTATTCTCCATTTGAGCCTCTTAGACCCGTTTTGTCATGTCCATCTTTTGATGGTACTACTCATGTGACTTAATACTTTACCCTGTAAAGGGGAGTCCCTATGGAAATATGAATGGAATGGTCACTTGCTACTATGGAGTAGTAAATTTTATTCCTCTGGAGGTGAATGGACAAAGGGTGAGGGTAGAAGGAGAGAAAGGTGGGAAGGTGATTTTGTCATGATGGGAGAGGATGCAGATGAAGAAGGTGGAGGAGTAAGAAAAGGTGCAAGGGAGGAGACCAAGATCATAGAGGAAAGCACTATGAGATCAATGGTAGGTTGGGGAGATGAAGAGGAGAATGGGGGGGTAGTGAAAGTGTTGTAACCCGAGGTGAGATAGCAGAGGGAGTTGTGGAGTTGATAACAGAGGTTAAAGTATAAATAAGGGGTTATGATAAGCATATTTTATTTTTAAGGTTTTCCACTGAGGGGTTAGACATTGGTACCTCAAGATGCTTGTATTAGGATGACCTAGCCATGAGGTGGCTGAAGAGGCTTGTTACTACTATTAGTCTATTTTGTTTGTCTAAGGCACATCCACTATGTCTTCTCTAAGGGTGTCTTCATCTTCTTCTTCTTCTTCTTCTTCTTCTTCTTCTTCTTCTTCTTCTTCTTCTTCTTCTTCTTCTTCTTCTTCTTCTTCCTCCTCCTCTTCTTCTTCTTCTTCTTCTCCTCCTCCTCCTCCTCCTCTTCCTCCTATTACTATCTCAAGAGAGAATCCTCCTCCTTTCAAACCCTCATCAATATGATGGTTATCCCAAATATTTTCAAATTTTTCATCTGTTTCCTGCTCATCAAAATTGGAGTATAGCTTATAGATCTCATGCCTATATTTTGTATAGGTGGCTCTTTTATCTTCACTCCATTATCTCTGAGTGATCTATTTCCTTAGACCCTTAATTAATTAATTAGGTCATACTTATGGACCATGATGTAGAAGGATTCCCACATCTTGTAGGAATCTAATGAGATTTAGGATAGATCAACATAATTTCAAAGGATGTCCTCTATGGAAAACCTTCATTTCTTAAGGTATAGACAAGGTTAATGATTGGGTGAGCTAGTAGTCTTCAGGGATGTTATATATTCAATTGGATCATAGCTCTAGTTATTGTTGATTAGGTATATGTCAATCTTGATAAGTTTGCCTATGAGGAGGGGCCCATACTTCCTCTTTATCACCATGATTCCTCCTCTTGCAAAGGGGACATCATATAGTCCTTTCTTTTTCATCTCCACTCCATAGATAGAGTCCACCACATCAAGTTGGTGAGCCAACTCTAGGGTTAGAGTCCTATCTGTTAGCAAGCATGGAGGTTGGAAGGGATCACCTTGGAATTTGTGCACCTAAATGAATGTAAAATGGGTTCCCTAAAACCAATCGATTGGGACCTTGCTCCCTGTCAACCATGACTATTGTGTCTATCATCCTAAACTTAATGTCCTCTTGGTTGAGGTCAATGAGGACTGGAGTCAATAATTTTTCTAAGACCTCATAGTAGTTATATATGATTGATAAGATGTGGGTCCATACTATTACTAGGTTCACCATAATATCAAAAGTCCCCATCTTGGAGGATTTGAATCTAAGATATGTGGAAAAGAAGTGGGAGTGATGGAATAGAATGAGATGCAGAAGAAAAGAGGTGTACCTAAAGATGCCCACCATTGAAATTTTTTCCAACTCATACTTCATGATGGTGGTGATGTAATCTATAAAATCCATCCTGAACACCTCCATTTTGTTCATAGTCATCATAAAGAAGAGTGCCCTCAGTTGAAAATCAATGACATTGGCATCTAAATCTAGCCTAAAGATGAAGGCCAACATGGATAGGGCTTCTTTTAGGTACTTCATTAAGAAACTTTCTAGGGGGATTGGTAGAGGAGGTGATTCCTTTTGGTAACTCAAGATGAGAGAGTTTAAGGAAGTGAACTTTTTTAAGGACCCAGGTGTCTCAGACATGCTACAGGCTCTCCATGTTATAGATTTAAATCTTGTGATCATTTGGAGCTGATGTATCTCCCTGATTACATTTACACTGATCTTCACCCTCAAATGGGTGTTGCCCATAATTATGCTAGTACCAATTTCATATATATTCATGTAGAGGGAAACAAATTATAGGCACAGATGAACATAGGGCACCATGAATTGGGCTAATGTAAAACCCCACATTCTATATCTAAATTATTCATATTTTACTGTATAAACTTTTTCAAGCATTCAAGCATGGGCACCCTCCCTTAAATTCTTAGGATTTTTTGCCATATTGGGTTCAAATATGTTTTCTACAAATTTAGCGACCAATACTCAGTATTTATAGTGCCCCTTGGCTACCTTCTTAATGTTGATCATTTTCTCCTTTACCTAAACAAGGGCAGAAGCATAGGACTTGCACACCGTCATATTGAGAGGGGAGGCCTCCCTAGCTGATTGACTAGTAGGTGTTTTGTCTTCCCAGATGTTTATCACCTCTTGATAAATATATATAAGTCTCCATCAAGAATTATTCTTCAAAACCACTCTCTATCATACTAAAGGCACTAGATTAACAATCCCTACTCACAAATTCTCACAATTCTCGATTCAGCTATCTCTTCTATTTATACTCTCTAAAATTGCTTAATTCTATCAAAATATAAATGCATCTAAGTGTTTGGCCAAATTATGAGAGTGGTATTTATAATTTGATGCCCTTAGGTGAGCTCATCATATAAAATTTGGAAACAAGTTCCCCATAAATCTTATGGGTGTCATGCATGCTTGAGGAGCCACTCATGAGAGTTTTGTGGTGATCTTTATGGGTAATCATGCAATGTGGAGCATCTAACATTAGTGATGGTAGAGGTGAGTAAATAACTATATTTTGAGGAATGATTTTAAAACTTATGAGGGATAGGGTGAGGGCATGTGGTAACTATAAGTACATTTATGCCAACGACACTTATGGTAAAATAAAAATTAAATAAGATACCTTTCAAACATTCACAATAGTGGATTTCCCCTTCAAAGTATCTCCTAAGCGATACATTTCAAACATGGATAAGAGTTGATTTCTCATTAAAGGAAAAAGTGAAATTTTCCTTTACATGAAAGCCACTACTGGGTGATATTTGTAAGGCCCTTGTAATGCCTTCAAGGTATCTCCTAGGATAAACCTTTCAAACATGCACAAGATTAGATTTCCCCTCCAACGTATCTAAACATGCACAAGAGTGAATTTACCCTTCAAACTATCTCCTAGGAGATACCTTTCAAATAGGCATAAGAGTGGATTCTCATTCAAACAATAAGGAGAATTTTCTTTTACATAGAAGGCACTACTCCTCTTGGAGGTTTTTACAATGAGCTCTTGGACTTCAATGTGCTACTCCTATAATATCAGACATAGAATCTTTGCTTTCTCCTCTTTTTTTCTTTACAATGGCTTAAATCTTACAAGCTTTCTTCTATTATTCTCCTGTACAAGGGCTTAAATCTTAAGAACATTCTTATGTATCTTTAGTTACAATATTGAGCCTTTATTAGTGTTTCCAAGGCCATAGATTTATGGGTTAAATCCATATCCCTTTTACATAGGGTTAAATTCTTGCATTTGGTTTGCCAAATATGGTGTAGTTTATTGTTGGTCCTTAAAAACAATCCAATGGGGTGACGGTTTTGAGATATACTCCAACTCCCATGCAATATCTCATGAGGTGGATTTTTTGGCACTTTGGATTACTTTTTATCCCACTGTAGTGCGGATAATAATCAAAAGTCATTTAAGAGATAAACTTCATCCTAGTAACTTAGTCATGAGGCCATGTATTATGTGTAACATGCCTTGAATCTATTATCACTTGGTGGAGATTTGTGAATGTCACATTGAAGGCTATGATTTCTCCATGTGTTAGGCCATATAGGTCAAGTCAATTTATAATGTTAGCACTATGTTATTTTTTCCCCTATTTATTGCCACTTATAACGAACCATAAATTTTGCATATGATGTCCATTTGACCCCATTAAAATTACATTAGAAAGTTCTCGATGAGATCTTCAATGTGAAAATAGTTTTATTATAATTTGAAATAATCCAAATTTGTCAAAATTGGAGATCCTTCCATATCAATCCTCTATCAATGTTAAACTAGTACGTGCTTATATAGGGATAATTCTAAGTTAAAAACTTCATAGAGGAATTCACTTAAAATCCCTTTGATTATTATCAAATACATGTCGTACACTTGAATCTTACATTCTAGGCCATGTCTCATTGGGATATTTTGTCATACAATTCGTGTGGCTTTCATATAGAGTTTTATTTTTACCAACGCACTCAAAAAAGATAAGTAAATAAATAATTTTCCAATATTTATTCCTTGATAAATAAAGAATTTTTGATATCATATGATTATTTAAAAGTGGATGATTCATTAGTTTGATCCATTAAAGTTTACATAAGCATGGTCAAAGCTATGGAAGGAAATATATTACTTCATCGAATATGGAATCACTTTAACTTAATTAGGGATTATTTAGTATACCCTACCTTTGCACTGGGTATGGTTATGATGCTCTTTGAAAAGTGCAATATTATGGTTGAATGATAAAGCTACTTTAAAACTAAACACAAAATAGTTTTGAGTACCTTGTAGTGGGAAATATTCATTGAATATTTGGTTGTATATTTGCATATAGAACTTGATTATGACCAACTTTGGTCTGCTTCTTTGTGATGAATGAAATGTATCCTTGTATGATGATTTTGTTTCTTGAAAATGCATACTATTGTTATAATTAGATTTATGAGTGGAAAGGATATTGATTCTTGTTATTCAATGGAATTACTCCTTTGGTTTTGGTTTTATTAATCAAGATTTTATAGTGATTGGTTAATCTATACATTGAATTTAATACAATGTATTATTTCAGCTTGTTATATGCAAGACATCTATTTCAGATTTGTCCTTTGGAGGCATGTAACCCTTAGAAAGGATTTAATTTTATTAATTAATGATTTATATTAATATTGTGGAAGTTTTTAAAGGATTATTGATGCTTTTAGACTTTTATTAAGTATAAAAAGTATGTTTTATGATTTTATTATGGATGGGCTATTTGTGTGTACTCTTACCTTATCTATCTCAAGGTATATAATGAAACCTTTTTGAAGTATAATACACTAAATTTTTGTAAGTATTGAGGCAACATGAGAGTGCAATAATTCATTCTAAGAAATATTAGGATTATTTAACAGCCTATAATTGATTGGCAAATATTAAAACTATGGGTATTCAAAATAAATTGCATTATATTGTTGTGGTTTCATATGTTGAGTAGTGGATTAAAAAAATGATAATTTTTACTCCTTTATGGGCTATATTGGATATAAATTGATAATATTACTGAATGGTTGTTGATATTATCATTCAATAAACCATTCATGATCCATAAAGTTGCATATGTTAATCATGTTTATAAGACAACATGATATTAGTATCGTTGCATGACTTACACTCATAATAGGTTGTATGAAGTTTAATTGAGATGGTATTAATTTCCTCCATCTTAATTTAATTTAAATTGGATTTAAATTATCATAATTTTATCTAGAAGATGAATAACATAACCAACTTTATCTTGATTCATCTCATTGTATTATTTTAATGCAGGTGATGATTTAGATAAACCTTGCTTCTCATATTTTTATTTTGAATAAAGTTCATCCCTCAAAATATTAGATTCATCTTTACATGGATTGTTAATTATGTCAAGGCAATAAAATCATACTTTGATAGTCTCTAGACTATTTTTGTAACCTTAGGCTTGTTTAGAAATACCTTTGGGGTAATCTCTCCATGTATTTATGGCTTATTGTTGGATAACCAACAAATGTAGGATAATTGTATTAATATCAAAGTACTGTTGTTGGGTACCTCCTTGATTTATGAATATATTATGATAATAGTTGGTAGTGTTGAAATTTTGCCATTGGTCTCCAAGCACTTAAATTTGTTTGGTTTTTTAATAACATCTATTTTTAGCATATTTATTGTACCATTGTATGAGTGTTTGAGTGTTGCTAATATTATTATACTTAAATATTGTTACTTAAGTGCTTATTCTAGATTAAAGACTTGTTACATATGTATCTTAGATATGATCATGCTTTATGGATTGTAATATTTGATAGTTCCTTAGTTTTATTTTGCATTATCATGTATTCCAAGTTAAAACAAGCTATATATGTTGAGTTTATTACTATTGGTAACACCTGGGATAGTACACCATGTGGATAAGCAAGACTTTAGGAAAGAAATGTTATATGAACTTTTTGGATGCCAATATAAGTAAATCAACAAATCTAAAGACTTGGTCAAAGTAAAAACACCATGTAATGATAATATAAAAGTAAACAATTTATTGAGTTAGTGAAAATTTGTATTTGACCGAAGAAACCACTAAATCAAGATGTTAATCATATGAAACAATTAGCAATTTTGTTCATCATAACGAGAGTGTTTTATGGAATTAGTATTGATTTTGTAAGGATAATAAACCACATCATGTTGAATCATAAGCTTAAGAGAGATAAATTTTAAGGTGATTTCTAAGTGGTTGTTTCAATATCCCCATACCAATGACCTAGCCAAATTTACAAATGGAATCATATTAATTAAATTACACAAGACTTGTGGATTAAATCATATCAAATTATAATGCTACAAGAAAGAAAGACTTCATTGCACATGAGAAAACATTTTATATGAATCTTATTACCAGTTAAAATAGTGTTTTATTGATGAAAATAAAATTTATTGTACAACTATAGTTGAACATTAATATTAACCTATATTATTTTTATGTGTATAACATGAAAAAACACAACCTTGAGTGAAGTTTTAAGATGCACTTGTTACAATTTAATTTGTAATTATAAAGAGTATTTTAAATTTTCTTATGACTTTCTAGTAGTGAATTTAAGAGATAATTATGATGATATAAGAATGATGATCTGTCATAAATTTTATTTTCTATTTTGATATTTGACATTTTAGTGAAAAAGAAGTTGTATAACAATCAAATCATTTTATCCCAAATAAAACATAATTTTCAAATAGCAAAGAAAAAAAGTTAAGTAGTACCTTCTCTATCCATTTACATTAAGTAGGCCATGTAAGCAAAACTACCAAAGTGGCATGGCCAAAAGAAGATATTACCTCTTGAACTAAAAGAAAGTGTTCAATTTAGCTATTCAACACAACAATTTAGAAATACACAAATTTTGATTCAATGAACTCATGGAAACATTCTATTATTAGAGATAATTTAGTAATGTTGATTAAAGTATAGAGGCTAATAAATTAAATGGAAATTATCTTAGAATATGTTCATAAATGATATTTTTTATAAAACTTTGTATCACTATTCTTGTTCTCTCAAATAATTTATCAACATAAAAATTGTCCTCTATAATTACCACATATCCTCCAAGATAACTCTCCCTAAACAAAAAAAAAGTGCTTTGATGCAGCTTTAGTACCTATTGCAAAGAGGAATATTTATATTTTACAAGGACTAGAACTTTGATTGTAGTGTTTTGAACACATGAACAAATGCATGGAAGCAATGATGATGGGTACACATGTTTAAAAGTGAAGGCATACATAGTTAAAAAATGAATCTAAATCTAATAAACTAATTATGCATTCAATCTAGGCCAACTACACATATTTTTAAGGTAATATTTTAAATTTTATTATACAAAGTGTTACTCTTAATGGATAAACCTTTAATTTAGGAGTAAATTTAATGGTTGACCCTCTATGTGATAAATATTTTTTTGAGGAATATTAACATTGTTTTAATATAATTTATGTTAGATTAAAATCATATATTTATTATAATTTTTCAAAAAAAATTGAAGATTTGTCCAAAGTTTCACCTTTCATCTAATACAATTTATTAAAAAAATGATTGTATTTTACAACTAAAAATGTAAATATAGTCATATTACCATCAATTTAGTCACTACCCTCAGTTATTCATATTCAATAAAAACCATCATGCAGCAAATAAAAATAAATTTTTACCCTATTAAAAAAATATTAAATCGATATCTATTAATGTGTATCTATAAACCAAACAATCTTCCTCCTCTACCAACAAACCTATAGTAAAATGCAATTTTATATATCTATAAACATTTGATAAACACCTTTTAATTGTGATAAAACTAATCAATTACCTTGAATATTTATATACATTGAATATACAAAAATGCAATTTTATATATCTGTATACATTGAATAAACACCTTTTAATGTGATAAAGCCAATTTTTATAAATGTATAGAGTATAAAAATATATTTATATTTATATACATTGAATAATCACTAAGATCGATTGCATAAATCCTTCGTAGGAGAAGCATGATCTATTCATATAGTTAATTTTTCTCTTATTGATGCTCTTTTGGGATCGAGATTGGGAGTTGGTGCATCTTTCCTCTCTATGATCCTTATTTTTTTACATCCTTGCTGTTGTGGTTTTATGGTTAGCCTTTTTTCTTTGTTGTTGCTTAACTATTGTTTTTGTGTTTTCTTTATCTTTCATGTTCTTCTTTCAATTTTTTAGTGTTTTCCTTCTCTCTTCTTATTGTCTATGGTTTATTGGTTGTGATTTCTTATTATATCTTCTTTTAGTTGTTCATTTATGTTATTTATTTGATGGATTTGGGCCTCTCGATTATTTCCTAGACTGGTTTGTGAGCTCCAATAAAAAGTTTCTTTACCTCTGGTTAAAAAATCATTTATAAATAATAATAATAATAATAATAATAATAATAATAATAATAATAATAATAATAATAATAATAATAATACAAGTTTGCATGTATTTATGTAGCAATCTAAAATATGCATGCAAAAGGAGGTTGATTGACAAAAAAAAAAAGAGAACCCATTGTCCACACATTAAGTTGGTCTTTCATGTTGCTCCACGTGAGAAGAAAACTAAGATGAAATAAAGTGTATAATAGAATACAAAATAATATTTGTGATTTTATGACTCTTTATGCTTATGGAAAATAATTAAATAATAGAAGATACCTTTGCTTTTTTCGACAAGACACTTATTTTTCTCTATTTTTTAATAGTAAATGTTTGAATTTCCCCAGGTAAATTATCTTGTCATTTCCCTAAGACCAATATAAAAGTATATAAATAAAAAAACTCAAATTTTATTTTTTGAATTTAGAAAACCAATGTTAAAACTTTAGAAAATTTTAAAATATTTACATTGCATAGTCTTCAATACAAGTTAGTGGGTAGAGGTGATATAATAGATACCTATTATAGCATGTACTAATAAAGTCATTGCATTGTTAATTGTTTTTCTTCTATGAAGATAAACAAAATTTAGATTTCACTTATAACTAACTATGTCACATCACTTTATGCCATAATCCAACCATCACAAATTTAGATATATTGTTTGTAAAGTCATCACAAAAGATTAACAATTTGAGCTAATTTAATTTTTTGATTGAAGGATAAACATTTCAATCATTTATATTTTTTTAAATTTGTTGGTATCATCCCCATATATAATTGACCTTCTTTGGATTAGTGCCAATTACTAAGTGGTATTCATTCCACCAATTCACTTAGGGCGTGAGCTAAACCTCATCATTTTTTGGTGAATGGTGTGATAACACAATTTATCATCATTCATGATAATTAGGATACAACCCTTTTTCTGAGCTACTTCAAATTGATTATTTTGAAATCAAATTAAGTGTAGAATTATAATGACTAATTTTACCCAATTGGCATATACCCTCAACTCTACCCAATCATATAGTTGATATTTCTTCACAAAAGAGTTGTTTCTTTATATAAGTTTTTTATAATTTATCTAGTAAAGGTGATGATGTATTCCTTACTTCATACATACATGATAAGGGAAGAATTGTTATAGTTTGTTGGCTTTAGGAGTGAATCACTACTAGACTTCTATTGTAAATCACTTGTAACATGGAAAGGCTTTGCAGACTTTTAAGTGAATGGAATTGTCAGGTGTAAATCTAGACTCTAATACCTTTATTAGCATCATTTTTCCCTATGTAAATATGTAAGATTGGGATTAGGGTATTTGCATCCATTAAATCATAATGGAAAGCAGAGTTTTTTCTATTGTTATAGTTTATAAATCCTTGATAAACATGTGAGTAAAATATGGAAGAACATAAAAATCATGAGATCTATTTTTAAAAATGCCTCAAAGAAATGTGATATCATAGACTCTGATGATTTTAGGATATGCACAAAATGGTGCTCTAAATAAGGATTTAATACTTTTCAAATAAATGCCTCAATGATATGTGGTCTTGTCAACTGTAATAATTAGAAGATGTGCACAAAATATATTTACGAAGAAGGCTTAGGAGACTTTTAAGCAAATGCAAGTAAATCCAAAAACCATTACAATTACTCACATCCTCCCACCCTATGCTAATATGGGAGTTTTTAAATAGGGTATGGATATCCTTAAAAGCATAATTGAAGGAATATTTTTATTTGGTATCTAAATACTTTAAATCGATTATTTATGAACTATAAAAGCATCAAATCTCTAATAGATGGTTTGCCCATACTTCAAACATCATAATATCCACCAACTCTTCTTAAAATAAGTTGTGTGATACAGATTTAGTACTTGCTACTAAAATGAATAATAGAAAACATAGTATATTCAATTATCAAGAATCAAAATATAAAATTTCACAATCCAAGTTGTCCCACAAATGTGCCAAGTGGTTTCCTTCTTGTGATCTTATACATTTTTATTGTTGATTGAAGTGGAAGGACCAATGTTGTAG
>JARHVA010001683.1:827500-927500 GCA_037957365.1 Torreya grandis | reverse complement strand
AAGGCCTAATTAATAATTCCATAGATACTTGTTGAACATTTGTTTTTAGAATTGAATATTGAATATTTGCATCATCAAATGACCTTATTTTTTGGGAAGACATCCCTAGGCCATAAATGTCACATATATCAGGATTCATGCCTCCCATGCCTCATCAATGCCTTCCATGATGCCCTCCATGCCTCTTAATTACCCCTTCTTCCAATGTCATGATGAGGATAATTACAAACTTAATTCCAAAAATTAAATTAATCCTCAACCACACATCTCAATCTTGAGATGGATGGTTGAAGTTGATTATAATCAAATCTAAACATATATAAATAGGAGGCCTCACAACATCATTTCTAAGCTTAATATGTGCAAAGTTATAATGCAGGATTGGTTCTAAAAGCTTTAAGAAAATAGTGTTATAATGCCAAATTGATTTCAAGCCAAGCCAAGCCAAAGCCAAAGGTGCCAAGGAGAGATGGAGGTAGCCAAACTTCCATTACTAAGGACTTCATGAGCACAAGCTGAGAAAGCCACTACTACAAAGGCATTCGGAGCATCAAAGGAAGGTGAAGGAATTCTTGTATTTTCATTCCTTGATTTTTAGTTGTGTTTTCATTTGATTTTGTTAAATAAGCTCTCCCTAGTGTCTAGGCCTAGAGATGTATGCTATTAGTGTGTTTATTTCACTATGTTTTCATCTTGGAACTAAAATAATACTAACCATCCTCGCTTGAGTCAAAGTCTTAGATCACATAATGGCACGCTTGGTGGGACTAGACACATCCTACACATGAAGGAGATCCTTTTGCAACCTTATAAAAATTATTTGAGCTTTCTAAAACTCTTACAAATTAGTTTTATAACTTTATTTTACCATTTATAGTTGCCACAATTTTTACACAGTAATCGACATTGGCAGAAATACTAACATTAGTTACTTGGCTTAACTGACATTGGTCAGTAGAACCAACATTAGTAATATCTTGGTTGGTAGTAATTGACATCGGTCATTGTGTTTATTAAAAAACACATACCTGAGACCTCTTTTTCTAAAGTTTGTTGTTTCAAATTCAAAAGGGCTTCAAAGCTAAGGGACATGCTAACAATTTTACTGCAGGACCAAGCAAGATATTTTATCAAAACATGTTTAAATCACTTTTACATGCTTAAATTTTGATTAATAACTTTGTTTTGGTGTTTAACAAGGAATTTTTAGATGTTTTGGTTTTTTTTTTTTTTAAATTTTACAACTAAGACTAAGGGGTCAAATGAACACCACCAAACATTTCATTTGGGTTTAAAAATTGAACACACTTGTCAATTCTTGTTTACAATAGTTGTTTAATCAAATATTGTTTGGAGAAAAGAGGGGTTTTGCATGTATGCCCTTCCTTTTGTTCCCTATTAGGAACCCTTGGAATCAAAAGTGCCATTCCTATTGTAAGTAGCCTAGTCCAAGGCTTAGAAAGAAAGTCATCTAAAGCAATCCCCAAAAACTTGTCAAAGTTTGGGTGACCTTGAAAATGACCCTAAAGTATTTTTATTTTCATACTTTATTTATTTATGCATCTTGGCTTGTGAGGGGGACTTCATCACCTCCCACAAGTTCTTTAGGGAAACTTTGACCCAGGGTTTCATCTCCCAACATTGACTTCATTTGACTCTTTTAGATTTGCACATGGGATGTAGTGGGACTTTGGACATCGCACTACACTAAGTGAACAATAAGATGTAGTGGTTGCAAAAAGGACTAGACCTTTTTGAAATAATCTGAGTGATATGAGCCCAAAATCCATGCTTTTTTTTACATTATTTGGCATGAAAGTCATTGTGCAATTGATTCCCCTAGATCATTTGGAAACTTGTTAGATTTTAGACAAAACCCCACTTACCACAAAAGTATTATTGGTGCAAGGTGTGCCTCAAGGTCCATGTCATAGTACTATCATTTGAGAGAAGGGGGTGTAAAAACCCTACTATATAATGTGTATTTACTTTTGGATTAACACTTAAAATCCTCTCAAATGATGTATATTGATAGATTCCAATAGTACCAATCAACTTTGTCAGTTTAAGATCTAAGGGTCATTAGTTAGTTGGTCTTGTCCTAGATGAAAGTCTTATTTAGAGTCAAAACTTAGTGTAAATAAATAATCCAAACCCAACACATAGTCCAAATTTTCCTTTGAATAAAGAGGCATTATGTTGCCCATGTGAGATCATCCATTTGCCTTGTTCAAAGTTCATCAAAAGCTTGAGAGTCATATCATCAACTTTGGCACAATTATGCTACCCAATTGAGTCTAGACCTTTACCAGATTTGTTTAAGTCCTTCACTTATAATTTAAATTTGAAATTACACCTTTACAAGTTTATAGGGTTGATGTGTTAAGTGGGTTTGCCATTTGCACTAAACTTGAGGGAATTTATGTTTAATTTCCAATTTAGGTTGAAGGCCATTTTAGACTCATAATCATTATCATCACTTGATACACTTAAGCCATTTTATGCTAAACACTTGCACTTTATGTCTATGTACCACAACATTTTGAGTCAAGAAGGCAGTGTTATGTTGTCAAAATTATGAAAAAATGTCTTTGCCTTAGAGAGTCTTTGAAACAAACTATTTTACCATAACTTTTAGGTATTATAACATTAGTACGCTGCCTAAATCATTTCAAACATTGTTTAATAGCCCCTTTTGCATAGGATTTCAAATCTGTTCCTACATATTCAGATCGATCCAAGTGTACTTTTGATCCTTTGTCTAAAACACAATTATACTATTCACCTTTGTCTAACTTGTTTTTCAAAAAGAACCAAGTTTTATACCATTATTTATGAGAAAATAAACCATTGTTAAAGTGCCTTTTGTTTCATACCTTATACCTACTTCACCAAGTTCATGTCCAAGAATCGAATGCTTAGTGTTTTTTAGAAGTGTTTCAAATCTGTTAGATTAAAACTTTCATCTATTTTCAAAGTCTAGATTTTGACATTATTTAGCCAAGATTCCTAATACATGCCATGTTTAAGCCTAGATTTTGACACCACATTTGGCCAAAAGACCTAGCAACTTTTAAATTCCTAGATTAGACTGATTTGAAACACTTCAACCTTAGAGTTTGGCATTTTGATTTTATGTGCATTTACTTGCTTATCTTTGTATGAACAGTGAATTTTTGGATATTTTAGGCTAGCTTATTTCCTCACAAATCTTTAAATAAACCTTTTGATCCTTTTGACAAATCTAGACCAAGTTGAAGGCATCATTTATTTTAAATTCTATCTTTTTTAGAGTTTGTAGAACTCTTTGACCTTTTATCATAAAGCATTGACTATGGATTCCAACATGTATTCCTACACTCGTAGTGGACTCATGTATAATACAGGGATTAGTAATGTAGTTTCACAAGAAGAAATGGTGCAAGACCCTTGTATGGATAACATTGCTTATGATATGGATTTGTATCCCTCTTATAATACTCAATTAGGGGCACAAAGCCAAGATCTATTGAATAACTATTTGGTTAACACACCACCTTACATAAGATAGGACCAAGAACAAACTATGCAATACTTAGCTACAATAACCATGGTGGATGAGCCAGTACTTTAAAATCCATATTCTACTAATTTAGCTTCCACATATGATCCATTTTTTTTTTAGTGACATTTGTTAGAGAACAAAGATGAGATTTTGGTTAGGGCCATAGAGGTAGGGGCTAAGTTTCCAAAATACTTCCCCCATTAAAACTTACCAAGTCTAGTAAGAGTGCCCCACAATATCATTTATGATCAATAGGCTTCTTCTAGCAATCTTATGGCTCTAGTCCAAACAACGTACCAACACCCCAGCATATCCAATCAAGGCAAAAACATCATGGAAGATCACTTTAACCAAATGCAAATAACATACCAAACCAACCTAAATTTAGCACATGATTTCTATTACATGAACATGGTGAGTAAATCCCTCATTGACGTAGTACCTTCAATAGAGTGTTGATGGAATTAACTGGACAAGAAAATCTAGGTTTTGACCCATTTGTGCAAATTGCTTTGATAGATAACTTGATACATATGCCAGTTATTGAAGAAGTGTCTTTAGCTTTTACACTGAATACTGAGCCAATATAGAAGACAATGTGTAAATAGCATCCAATCTTAATCAAAGTGGTATTAACGCACAAAAACTAGCCAACAATGTGTGCCTATAGTTAATCCCATGAGCAGATCATCATACCAAGGAATAGGAGTTTCTATAACCAAGACTCAGCTAGACACTTCCTCAAGTGTACAACCTATAGGATTAAATAATCAAACAATGTCCAATCTCACACCTCAATGATAGAATATGACAAATCCTACTCTCCCTCAACAGGTAACGAGTAGTATTCCACAACAATAGATATAATATAGTGTATCAATGTAATAGAGAATGAATAAATTTCCACCTCAATGAGGGGCAACTAATATCCCTTCTTGCTAGGTAATGACAAACATACCTCTTTAGTCGTAGACTACTATGCCAGTCCAAAACCAAGCAATGACTAGTTAACAACATGCAAATATTGGTCAATGATAGATGATAAATTTACAACATGTTTTCACTTCTTCATATGGATTCATGCAACAAGGAGGTCCCCATGTTTCTCAAGTACCTACTAGACAACCATTGGTTCAAAATGTACCACAAATCCAAAGATAGGGTCTTATTTCATAAGTTCTCACTCAACAATAAGGTTTGATTAGTCAGTAGCATGTCCCTTTTTAAGCACAATAGGCATAATATAATTATATCCCTCCATCTCAACCACAAAATCCTCCAAGTCAAACTTTTATCACCAACCCAAACTAGAACATCATGCAACCAAAAGTGCAATTTCAAGTACATCTTAATCCATGTATGCATATTCCTGGTCCATTCCCAAACTAAGCCAATGTACCCCAATAGGTGTCTCTATTATACCCTATTCATAGTGTCCCACTTGTGACCTCCCATCCATTTATCCAAACCAATATTCTCCCTCAAACCAATATCCCTTCCAGTTTCCTATCCCAAGAATTGTAATAGATGAAGGATGTAATTATTGTTAATCAAGTGGGGAAGCAAACTAAAAAGTTTAAATTGGATGACGTATGCTCCTATCTGTTCAATATGGATTATTTTCAAATACCATTTCCTCTAGGATATGAACCACCCAAATTTGATAAGTACAAAGGGAAAGGTGACCGTAAGGCCCATTTGATCAAATTCTTTGTTACATGTTAATTAATGACATATAGTGACATATATCTCTTTTTTTTGTTTACAAGGAGCTTGGCTAGACAAGCCTTATAATGGTTTTTAAAGTCACCCAAGAATTTAGTAACAGACTTTGATGATATTTCTAATAAATTTGTGTAACACTTTTTCTATAATCTTGAGCATGATATTTCATTAGTGGACCTGACACAAGCAAAGCAAAAGGCTACGGGAGAGTTTTGCAAGTTATTTATAGTGATGGAGAGACCTTGCAAGCCATTTCACCCACATTTTACTAGATAAACAATTAGCTATTGTGTTTACTAAAAAAATTCATAGTCAGATAGCCTATCATCTAGAACTGCAATGTGTGCATACGTTCAAAGAGATCATTGATAAAGGTTTGTTGATCGAGTGAGACCTCATCAATATAAGGGTCATCAAGCTTAATTTATTTAATCAAAATCAATGTACTAATTAGGAAAATGACCAACATCCCATCCAAGTACAAACATCACAACCGACACAAGCCAATAATCATGAAAGATTAAAGCAATTCAACCATAATAGGAATGTTGTGGGAAATGGAGTAACTGAATCTCATCATGTCCAAACTATACAGACATCATCTACACCACCTTTTCAACTTAATCCTACCTATAAACCTCTCTAACCAATGTCGCAAGTGAAAAAACCAATACCTACACAACAAATACATCAGTCTTTACCATTACAAACCCCTCCTCCTAGAAGAACCATCCCTACACGTCATGTCTTTAGTGACCAAGGAGAACCTACTGAGTCTATATTTCACAATCTTACTAATGCTAATCTGATTAGTTGGCCCATACCAAAATAATATCCACAAGGCATTCCTTACCCTGATTGGTACCATGAAATTGAATTTTATGACTATCATTGGGTCAATGGGCATAATCTACAAAGTTGTGTCCAAATCAAGCACTTAATTGAAAATATGTTGGATAATAGGGAGATAAAACTAGATAATGGTGCTTCCACTTCCAATCAAACTCTTGGGATCTATCAAAACCCCTTTCCCCAAAATAACAATCAATAGCATCAAAACAATCAGCAACAACAACAATGGCCAGTGCAGTAGTAAAAGAATCAAAGGCTGAACCAGTAGAATCAACAAAATCAGCAAAAAAATCCATAATGACAAAATAATGGACAAAACCAAGGTCATAATGGTAACAACCAACAAAACTACCATGTAATTTCACATGACTACAATAGGGTTGTAGGTCACATTACAGGGGGTAACATTAATACCATCCAAGCACTAATCAGCCTAGACCATTGTTAAACAATAGTATTCAACCAAATCATAGGGATAATCCTTATTTTACCTAGGAGTGCATATAGAAAAACTAGCAAACTAGGACTCCCACTTTTGTATCTTATAGTGACAACTCATTCTTGTCACATGACCACATGCAAGTGCATTGACAACCAAGACTTGTCCTATCTAGTCCCACACCATTTATAACATTGGTTATCAATAATAGTCTGGTATTTAATCTTGATTATGCAATCATAACTCAAAGGTCAAATATTACTATCCCAAGCCCACAACCATCCACCACTTTGCCTATCATCCAACTAATCATTCAGCCTCAAAATAAACCATTCACTCCTGACCAAGACAAGAAGTTTGATATTGTGGACCAATTGTGAAAAACATCATCACAAATTTCTATTTTATATTTTTTGTAGATGTCAATATTCCATAAGAACATCTTGAATGATTTTTTGAACCAATCCACTCTTGCTAGTGATATATCCCCTGATAAATTTCAAGATTTGGTTGGACACCTGGCTCTAGCCCAACAAGTCACATTCAACCAAAGTGATATGTCTTCCCTTGGCCCACTTTATAATAACCCATTATACATATAAGTTTGCATCAAATGGCATAAAGTTAAATGTGTCCTTATCAACAATGGATTTGGCCTCAACATAGTGTCTCTCAAGCTCATCAAGCTACTTGGGTACACAATGACAGATCTCTAGCTAGAAACAATAACTATCAAAGCTGATGATAATCAATAAAGATAATCATAGGGCACCATTAATTTTCTAGCTATCATTGGGCCTTTGACCCACGATACATTTTTCCATGTGTTATATCTTGAGTTATCATACAACATGCTTCTAAGCAGGCCTTAGTTACTTGAGATTCATGTTGTCCCGTCAACACTACACCAATGTATTAAGTTTTCCCACTCAGGGATGAAAGTGAATATTCTAAGAGATTTACATCCATATTAGCACTACAAGCATATTGAGGCTAAGTTTCAAAGCTATAATTATCAGTAAGGCATAAATCTAAGTTCTAATCAGGATAAAAGAAAGGCTATACTTATTGATCCTTCACCAAATAATTGCATAGATCCTAATACCTTAGATTCCCTTTCCCACATACCACCTCTTGAAGCTTCTAATCATTTCACCATTTCAGATAATGGACTGAGAGAATATGTGACCCATGACACATTTCACATTGCCAATCTCCCTCAAAATATAAAAACCTTTGGGCGACCTAAGGTCATCCCACATATGCATTGGCAACAAAAGAACAAAGATAAGGGACCTGTCACATTTGTACCAGCATCTGGCCTAGGACCTAACCCTCTTGAAAGGAATGAATCATGGTTATACAATAATGACCAATTTGATTGTTATAAAAATACAAAGCATCATATACCTAATAGGATCATGGAGAGTCACAATTATGAAGGAAGAGGCCTCAGACCGAATCAACACGGAACTATCAAGCCAATTTCCATGACTAAGTATGAAAGACCTTATGGACTTATATTTGAACCACCTGGGGGTGACCCCATATAGTTTATTGAAACTCCATTATCACTAACTAGTGATGATGATGTTGATAGTGAAGTAGAGTCTGATCATAGCCTTACCTTTGATAGCCTAGATGAAACCAACATGTTTGATAACAATGTCATTTGTACCCTTACCTAAGTCGTTCATCATAATCGATTACCATTATATTATCCCCAACTAATAGATTGGGGTCAACAAGAATCTAGTCTTCTGATTAATGAGTTCTAAAATGATGAGGCAATCTATGATTTTTTAGGCCTTAGAGACAATGTTCCATTAGGAGATCACAAATCAAGATTCTCAATCACATTAGATCTTGTAGCCTATTTTGGAGAGTGAGTGAACACCCTTAACCAGAAACAAATAAATAAAACATTGAGGTCCCAAAGTAAAAACCTATTTGAGGCACTTTCTAACCAGGAAAAAAGTAAAGATAAAGACCAGTCTAGTAGTGAAAACCTATTTCAGGCACCATTAGATGGGGGTGTTCATTCTTCTTCGAATTTAAACCAAGAGACCACTAAAAATGAACTTGCCTATAGATATAAGTTTAGTTTTTAGCAACAACAAGTATTTGATCAAATTCTCCAAGAATTTTTGACTATTTTTGTTACATGGCCAAATATATCATTAGGAGACTTAGATTCATCATGCCTAGGAGAAGTTGAAGAGCAAGTCTTAACAGAGGACCCTGACATAGTCCAATAGTTTAAGTCATTACCTAACATCCTAGAAGATGGTTTGACCCTTCTAGTTGAAGATACAATAGAGTTAAACATCGGGACCCTATTGGACCTAAAATGGATAAAATTAGGTGCATCCCTCACTAAGGAAGAATGTGATGTTTTTACAGCTCTGTTGAGAGAGTTTGTGGATATATTTACATGGGCCTATTATGACATGCCAGGATTAGACCCCACCTTGGTTCTGCACCACCTTGTGATTAATCCTAATGCCAAGTTGGTAAAATAAAAGATATGTAAGATGCATCCTTACATTGCTATATTGGTAAAGAAAGAGTTATAAAAACTCTTAGAAGTGGGATGTTTTTGATCCACTGACTACTCTAAATAGATATTTAATGTTTTACCTATTAGTAAAAAGCTTGAAGAGATTATAATTTGTACTAATTTTTAAGACATCAACAAATCTTGTCCTAAATATGATTTTCCATTGCCTAATATCAACATGATCATCACCTCTATGACAAGTTATGAAATGCTTTCACTCATGGATGGCTTTTCAAGATACAATCAGATCAGAATAGCACCAGAAGATCAACATAAAATAGCATTCACCACTTCATGGAGAACATTTTTCTATCAAGTGATGTCATTTGGGCTTAAGAATTCAGGAGATACATATCAAAGAGCCATGATTGTCATATTCCATGATATGATTCAAGATATTGTTAAATACTATGTCGATGACATACTAGGAAAATCCAAGATCAGAGCCAACCATCCAACAGTGCTACATAATATATTTAAAAGAATACAAGAGTACAAAGTCAAACTTAATCCAAAGAAATGTGTGTTTGGTGTAACTGTAGGCAAACTACTTGGCTTCATCATGTCTCATAGAGGTATTGAAGTTGATCCAACTAAATTCCATGTTATAGTTGAGATGCTGCCACCAACCAATTTGAAGTAACTCCATAGTTTGCAAGGAAAGATCCAGTCCATCATATGCTTCATCTCTCAGTTAGCAGACAAATGCCATCCATTTATGCACCTTTTAAAGAAAGGAGTTGTATTTCATTGGGATGATCACTACCAAAAAAAATTTCAACAACTCAAATATTATCTTGTCAATCCACTTATTTTATTACCTCTTATGCTAGGAAATCCATTCTTGTTATACCTATCAGCTACCAATCATACCCTGGGGGCACTGTTGGCTCAACATGATGACAAAGGAAAGGAACATGTTGTATACTACTTAAGGTGTACCTTGGTTACATATGAACATAACTATGCACCTATTGAAAAAGCATGTCTAGCCATGGTTTTTGTTGCTCAGAAACTACATCATTACATGTTGAATAATAAAATCATGGTAATTTCAAAAGTAGATCTACTCAAGTATCTACTATCTAAAACATCTTTGAAAGCTAGAATGGATATATGGATCATGCTTCTTAGTGAGTTTGACATAGATTATGTCAATCAAAAAGCAATCAAAGGACAAGTTCTTGTAGATTAACTTGTTGAATCACCTCTCATGGACACACAACCACTCAAATTTTCATTTCTTGATGAATCCATCATGACCAACATGGACACACCCATTGAGGAGTAGTGCTAGAAGCTTTACTTTTATGGTTCATTCACTGCACATAGATCAAGGGTAGGCCTATTATTTATTACACCACAGGGGGATCTCATCCCTAAATCATTCAGAATTAGCTTTCCTTGTACAAACAACATGGTTAAATATGAAGCACTTGTTGCAAGACTTCGAAAAGTAGTGCATTGGAATATATCTCATCTTCAAGTTTATGGTGATTCTCAGTTAATCATCAATTAGGGCACAGATCATTTTTAGACCAAAGATGACAAGCTAGTTCCATATAAAGCCATGGTTGACACTCTTAAAAAGCAAATTACCAACATTCAATTTGAGCATATATCAAGGGATAATAACAAAACTACAAATTCCATGGCTACTATTATTTATCTTATTTGACAAATAGATAAAGCTAAAGATTATCCATTTCTCATCGAGAATTTGTCAGCACCAGCTCATGAACCTTCAACTGTTTCCATGATTTGTGATATTGTTGGTCCTAATTCTATCTAGTACTTAGACCTTTAAAACTACCTTCATGACCACATTCTACCACCTAACCTATCTCAAAAACAAATTAAATCCTTCATTGATCATTCTGCTTGTTACACTTTAATTAGATCCACTCTTTACCACCGTAGTTTTGATGGAACTCTGCTTCATTTTTTAACTTTGGAAGAGTCTACATTAGCGTTAAGAGAAGTTTATGGAGTATTTAAATCCCATTCTAGTGGGGTGGTCCCATCCAAAATTCTCATCTGTACTGGTTATTATTGGCCCATAATGGATGCAGATGCCACTGCATATGTAAAAAAAATGTGATAAATATTAATGACATCCTAATTTAATTCATGCCCCAACAAAAACTTTGAAACTGATGTTGACACCATGGTCATTTTCTACATGGGGACTTGACCTCATTGGGAAGATTAACCCCACTTCATCTGATTTCCATAAACATATCCTTACCGTTACCAAATATTTCACTAAGTGGGTTAAAGCTATACCCATCACTTACATGATTGGAAAGCAAATTTCCAAATTCATCTTCAACTTTCTGACTTATCGACCTAGAATGTTCTAATGCTTATCCCATTTGACCTTGGTTTTTGTCATTCATTACATAGCTTTAGCATCAAGGTATCTTATCAATTCATCAGTTGTTTCAAGAACTTTAGATAGAGATCATATTTTGGGACAGTGTGATAGAAGTCTTGGTAGTTGCATCCTTTGTTTGTTATTCTTTCTTACCACCAGTCTTGTTGCTAATTATAACCACCTTTGGGTAAATTAGTACCTTTGATATATGTCATTGTGTCCTAGTTATAATTGCCTATGGGAAAACTAGGGGCAATATTAAGCCTTGACATACCAACTTGCCACTTCCTATGCCATATTGTGTCTTTTTAAAAACTATGTCTATTTTGTTTGAATTGGCTACCACGCTAGTTGAATTCCTTCATTTAAATTATAGAATTATAGTGACTTGAGGTCCTATTTTGGGACTATGTAGGCAGTGCTCAATACTTATTGACTTCAGCTCAATCACCCTTTTCCCAATGCTCTCATTATTTTATAACTTAAGTTTGAATGATCTCACCATTTTACAAGTAACCTAAGCCATGCTTTCACTATTTTATGAGCAATCTAAGTATGAACACTCTCACTATTTTTAGATATTGAACCATTTAGTGTCTCATCATTCTCAATTTAGTTAAGACACTCCAAAAACTTTCAAAAACATTTCAATAAATTGTTAAAAAAGAACAAAAACATTGACCACTTCTTTTCCTTAAGGATTCTAGGAACCCTTACTAAGTTACAAGTAAATCACTTGTTTAGTTTCCCCATCCTTTTTAGAATTTTTTTCTCACGCACTTGCCATTTTTTAAGAATATTTCTATTCTTCTATCACATCTATTCTATTTATTTTCATCAATTATCACATTCTTCCCATTCCCTAGGTGAACTACATTTGACCTAAAGTTTTTTATTAGATATTACATCCATGGAACTATGTAGGCAGCGTCCACTTGCCTAGTGCATATGGAGATAGCTTGGCCACCCCCTTCCTTTTTTCTATTCCCCCATTTATTTTGTTTGTTAAGTTGTCACCTATTTTCTAAGGGCAATGTTCGTAGGATTTTTATTGCATTGTTTGTTTGTTATTTTTTGCTTATTTTGTTTGTTTGTCTGCCTATTTGTTTTCTTTTAGCATTGTTTCCTTGATTCAATTTATGTGTGTTCATTAGGTGATTCCTTGTCCACACTTCCACTTAAATCCATCCCTATTCATATGTTTACAATTTCATCATTTTGTTTTATCATTGGTGCATTGTTTTCTATTGAGTATTGGATTATGGGAGTCAATCCTCATGCATATTTTGGCTAAGTCTTTATGGTGTTCTATCATAAAGCCTACTAGCACATACTACAACAAACCTTAGCTTCAATAAGTCTATTTGGCAATGGAATCTTCTCTTCAACATCGATCTCCCTATTCACTCCTAATCATATCCCAAATAGAGTAATTAGCCACAAAAGAATTTCAACCTTTATTAGTTCAGATAAGCATCTCCCTACTAGTAGGTTATTCCAATTCATCACTACCCTCTGTGTTAAGTTATCACCATCCTCAACCAAGTTTATCATGTTTACCATAATCAAGGTCTAATGATTATAACCACCTATGGGCAAATCATTGCACACTGTCTCGCCTGCATTTCTTAATGACTATAACCACCTTTGGTAAAATCATTATTTTGTCACCATTTTACTTTTCCTACCTATACATGGGCATGTTATTATCTTGTTTGTCTATCCTAACTGGGACATCTCCATCTTCTCAATGATTATAACCACCTTTGGGAAAATCATTGTGTTATCATACCACGTTACCACTATCAGGGTACAGTACTTATAACCACCTTTGTGCAAACCATTGTGCCCCATCCCACTTATATTCTCAATGATTTTGACTACTTTTTCAATATCATTGTGTTTTCACCCCATCATCTTTCCTTTCTTTGGTCCCTTCATTATACTTCTTTCTTTTCAAGGGACCATTTGCCAACCTACTTGTGCCAATTGTTCCCTTGAGGGGGCATCATACAATTAGTTTAACATCATTGTAGTTATAGGCGTACATGACTTTTTCATTCTTTGAGAAGATGTTACTATGCTTATAGCTTGAAATGCCTTCCAAAATAGGGGCAAACTGTAGTCACCTAAAATTGGCCATCGATAACATCTAATTAGGCTTTTGACCAATTTCCACCCAAAACACACAATTTGGCCTAAAAACACTAAAACATGCTAAAATATATGAAACTGAGATATTCAAGTATCAATTTTAGCCATAGTATCCCTAAATTGGGCAATGTAATTCATGGGCCAGCTAACTTTGATTAGTTCATTTCAAGTCAAAATGCCAAATTTGCACTTGCATGATCTAGACTGCTCTTTCCTATCCAATATTTTGCACAAAACTTGTGCATTTGTTATTTTTTTTGGAAACATTATAAATGGGAATATGCATCCAACACATCTAACATCGACTTCCAATTCTAATCTAGTCAAATTTAGGACCAATAACAAGGCATTCTGATTAATTTGGGTAATTTGTGCATAATGTGCTTAATCATGCTTAAAGCCTAATTAATAATTCCATGGAAACTTGTTAAATATTTGTTTTTAGAAATGAATATTGAATATCTGTCTCATCAAATGACCTCATTTTTTTGGAAGACATCCCTAGGCCATAAATGTCACATATATCAGGATTCATGCCTCCCATTCCTCATCAATGCCTTCCATGATGCCCTCCATGCCTCTTAATTACCCCTTCTTCCAATGCCATGATGAGGATAATTACAAACTTAATTCCAAAAATTGAATTAATCCTCAACCACACATCTCAATCTTGAGATGGATGGTTGAGGTTGATTCTGATCAAATCCTAAAATCTATAAATAGGAGGTCTCACAACATCATTTCTATGCTTAATTTGTGAAAAGTTATAATGCAGGATTGGTTTCAAAAGCTTCAAGTAAATAGTGTTATAATGCCAAATTAATTCCAAGCCAAGCCAAATCCAAAGGTGCCAAGGAGACATGGACGTAGCCAAGCTTATATTGCTAAGGACTTCATGAGCACAAGCTGAGCAAGCACTACTACAAAGGCATTTGGAGCATCAAAGGAAGCTGAAGGAACTCTTATATTTTCATTCTTTCCTTTTTAGTTGTGATTGTCATTTGCTTTTGTTAAATAAGCTCTCCCTAGTGTTTAGGCCTAGAGATGTTATGTTATTAGTGTGTTTATTTCACTTTTTTTTCATCTTGGAACTAACACAATACTAACCATCCTCTCTTGAGTCAAATTCCTAGATCACAGTCCATAGTATAAGAAAGAAGCATTAGAGAGTATATATATATTGTCTATAATCCTTTATATTTTTTTGTGATCTACCTAAAATTTTACCTTTGATCTTATACAATCTCCTAAAGAAATTAATTGTATTTTATTGATAAAAATGTAAATACAACCATATGGCCATAAAATTTAGGCCATGCTTGGAATTAATTGAGTTAAAATTGCATAATGGATAGTTTTTTTTATTCTTGCCATATAAATTAAACTAGCACTTTCGCAGAAGGTATAAGTTATTTCAGAAAAGGGGGATGTAATATTATGTTTTGGTAAAGTGGTATTTTTTAAGTGAAAGATTATAAATTAGAAATTGTACTTCATTAAAAACCAATTTCCACTAATCCCATATCTTCTAATGCAAGTGATAGTGGAAACTAAGGTTGTGTGTTCCTTCATATGAGAATGTGTTGTGTTGGGAGGAGACATTTCATTCCATAATAAGCTTCATAAATGGGAATGTGTCTAGGAAAGACAAGGCCATATAGAGCATTAAAGTGGTGAAATATTTCAAGGTGATTTGGACTGTGATGGTGAGGGGTTAACAAGGCATTTTAGGTAGACTTGAAGAAACCCAAGAAAATACATGTGCAAAGTTCAATGACATGTCACAATTGTCAATGCAATTTCTAGCTTCCATCAAAATATTTCAATTACAAAATACAGAATTTAAATATGCATCATCCTAATGAAAACAAGTGTTAGATATCCAATGACTCCTCTAAAATTATAGAGAATGCACCATGTGTCAATTGAGACAAGTATAAACTAATTAGATTAAAATTTTGACTACTTTGACTATTGAAACCCTAATGAGATAATTGTAAAACCAATTAGAAGTAAATTTTAAAAGGCTTCTTCAAGGAAATATGCCTCATATATAATCTAATTGACTAATACATGATGCCATATGCAAATAAATATGGATACAAATTTTTCCAAGATTTTTCTATTTTCATTCTTAGTAAGATTAACAATAACCATTGTATTCATAACAATAGTGATCAATTATATTTATTCAATGAATATATAAAAGGTAAAAATAACAACTCAAGGACAAGCACTGCTAATTTTGGGTAGTCTGTTGGTCATAGGTTTGAATCTCCACCAGTGTCTAGATACTATCTCTATAGCTCCAACAATCTAATATAGAAACTATGTTTTGTTAGAGGGGTAAGACAAAAACACCTAAAGGGATAAAATATGTAGGAATCCATAAGAGGTATGTGGTAGCTATATAATTTTATAGTTTGCATAAGGCCACATATGGACTCATAAGACTAGGTGAGGATTACCTTGATCAAACACACAAAGGAACATGTATCTATAATTGGTCTAACCACATAAATGTAAGTAAAGAAAAGGATGAAACAATACGTTATAACTAGGAAATTGAAGCTATTAGAACAAATAAGAAATTTTAGAAGGAAATGACAATGAATAAATATACAAATCTAAGAATTGAAAGACATTTTCAAAAAGAGATATGTTTTAAAGAGAGAATAAAAATGCTTTTCCAAATACATGCTAACTACTCATTCAAAATGAAACTATCCCTAGCATGTAATCTCTATCCCTAGCAATAATAATACTCTAATAAAAATAAAGGTTTCACCTTGTAAGCAAGTTTCCCTTAGATCATGCCAAAACACAATGCAAATAACTACCAACTGATAATCCAAGTTTAATCATAATTAGATGAAGACTAAGTTGTAGTGAAGAGCCTTATCCAATCCAATGTTGTCAATATGGGAGAGTGGGTGAAGCAAGAGTAAGGAAGGAGTGTATAAAGTAACCCAAGTACACAAATTAGGGGCAATGCCAACCTATGGAGTAATAAAACAATCAATACTAGGGTAGGAACAACTGTGAAGCAATAATGGTGGAACCTATCCAACTATCAAGTGTATGAGTAAGTTTATCTCAAAGTGGAGGGGAAATTAGAGTAGCATCAAAAGGAGAGATAACAGATCAACAAGTGAAGAAGAATGTCATTCCAAGAGATATCCAAGATCCTCAATAGAGATCAATAGTTGAAGAATCTAAGAAGAGTAGCTCAAGAAAGATGAAGAGTTATCTAGTTGAAGGAGATTCCAAAGAGAGGCTAAGTTAATCTCAATAAGAATCAATCAAACTAAAAAGAGATGCGAAGAGACTAATATAAAATATTAGAGATGTTAAGAGGTAATTTTCAACTAATATAGGTATTCCCCAAGTCATAATCACCAAAGAATGATTGTTTCTATCAGTTTGGCAACGGATAAGAGTTAAATATGCACTTTCTAGGAGAGTGGTGGCCTAGGCCAAAGGTAAGTAGGAAAAAGGGTAGCCTAGACCAAAGGCAGGCCATTGGTTTCTCTTGAATGGGTGCCTAGGTCACAAATTAATCAAAAACCCCCCAAAAATGCCTTAGAAAAGGGCTTTTCAAGGTGAAATAAGGCCTAAGAGGGCTCAAGGAAGTGCAAGAAGGTATGGTAGAGTGAGAGAAGGCCCAATAGGGTGCACAAAGGGTAGGTAACTCTTTAAATTATTTATTACGATCAATAAGGTCTATCAATATTTGATATTAAGCATGAAACACATATATAATCATTGAGAGGAATAGGGTCAAAGGAATAATGATTACATATGCCCCCAAGGTAAAAATAGTGAGTGCTTAATATAACAATGAGTGTTTTTTAGTCCATGGAATCCAAAGAAAAAATTAATAAATATAAAAAAGCAAAAAATAGAGAACATCACATGTGCTCACCTAATGAGAATGGTGGCAGATGAAATATCAATGGCATGATCTAAAGGGTACAAATTTGAACTCTATGTGATCTAATTATAGCTCTAGCTCAAAATCCAAATACTATATAATAATGTAAAAAAGTGATATAAAACCAAGAAATCTAAGATGAATGAGGGATGTGGGAGATCTGGAAGTCCTCAAAAAAAGAGAAAACATTGCCTGCCACCTTGAAGAGGGAGAGCAACTCAATGCTAAAGATGTTCTAAACCCTAATGAACTGAGACACTAATAAGAGTGAATCAAAGAACTACACATAGCATGCACCTATCACATGTGCATAAATAAGGGATCCAATGATCACGTGATACTAAATACCATTTTTTATCTCATTGGTAAGAAGAATCTAGTTGTATCAAGTTTATGGCCTCATAGGTCATCGATAGTCCAAGCAATAGTCATAGATTTCAGGTTGCCTCAACTACCACCATTGGTGTGAATCAATAAATAATAATACACCATAATTTGGGTCAAGGATACAAGACACAATCATGGAAGGATTATTTTGGCACCAATTGAACCACTAAAGTTACATGAGGGAGACAAGGAACACAAAAAATTGTAATTGGGTGAAGGAGACCAACATCAACCATGGCGACAGGTGAAGAGGGGTGGTAGGAGGCCCATGAAAGATGAAGACTATTTAGAGTAGACCAAATTAAGTACCGATCAACCACACCACCTAAAAATAATATGTTGAAAGTGAAAGATGGATTCAAGAGAGGGCTAGGTGCAAGCAAGCAGTAACACCATTGACTAAAAGAAGCAAAAGACTATGATTGTTTCCCAAGGTGAATTTGAAGAGGATTTCATAGGCAAGATGACTAAGGAGATCTCAAATGTTTGGCAATGAACATCATAAGAGGGAAAATATGCCTCATAATCCATAACCTACTCTCTAAAGGGCCAAAAAATCCCCAAATCAGCTCAAAAAGAGGCCAAACAAAAGGGAACCATGGGGAAGAAGGAAAGAAAACATCAAACTCTTCTAACTCACCAGTTATGACCCAAACCATCAAACCTTAGGAGTTAGGGCCATCATCATTTAGTGAGATATATAAACCTAAATGAGTACGAGGGTGGTGGAACTTGTAATGAGTCATCATGAGCTTCTTTTAAGACCTGCTCACATTAAATGAATTACATGTCATCATCATAAACCCTCCTCTAATTGAATGATTTATGTGTCATGACATAGATGTAATAGAACTCAAGATATGAATTGACAACTCTAGATTCATCTTTAGTGGAGGAATTAAGAGTGTTGATTCTATAATAGATAAGTTGTGACAAGGTCAGCATCGATGGAGAAGTCATGATGAGGGAGGTAGCTCAATGGTCAGGGAGACATCCCAAAAGAGATTTTCAAAGAGAAAAACACCTCCTTGATGATTAAAAGAGAGAGGGGGAGATGAAAATCATGTAAAATGTGTAGGAGTAAACATCAATTGATAGTTAATAAGATAAAACCATTCATCCTTGACAAAACAATATTCATCAATAGGCACCTTGGGTGAACCAGATGGGCCTTACAAGGAGACTACCAAGGCCTCATCAAATGGATTTGTCTTAGCATATAGCCATGCTGAGGTATCTGGGTCAACCTCCAAGTTATGAATCTTGCCTTCATGCATAAATTGGACCACATAAAATTTAGTCAATGTATCATACTACATGGGTGCAGTATAGGAATGACCAAGGATCATGTTGTATGAGAGATCTAAGTCTAACACATAGAACTCAATCCTAACTAAATTGGGTCCAAACTAGACCTAAAGCTTCACATTAACCAATGACATGACTGTGTCTTTATTTAAACCAAAACAATTATGGTGAGATTCATAAATGTTCCTATAGCTAATACCTAGCTTGTTGAATGCCTACAAATGCATGATGTTCAATGTGACATCCTCATCCATGATGCATTTTTTGATGCAAAAATTGTCAACTAAGGTCTCAATATAAAGTGGGAATTTATCACTCTTTTCCATAATGGAAGGATTTGGCATGAAGTCAAGATCAAAGGACAAGGTAGGTAGGTAAGGGCGATTAGGGATTTTTGTTAAAAAAAACTTCTATGTCATCCCATAGTGGAACCTTATGGGAGAGATGAAGTTCATCAAATATGAGCCCCCTTTATTCAATGCAAAGGCATAGAAGGTCCTAAATGGAAATATTGATAAAGAGGGATTGTAACTCCTTTATGATAGAATAAGGGCATTGCCTATCCTAAGGAGGGATACTAAGCGAAATTTTAGTTATGAATTTTAGATTCCTTGCCCCCATGGGAGGGTCTGTGAGACCTACTCCACTAGTATCTCCAATGGGGTTATTTGTTTGACTCAATCATGTGTTAACAAAGCACTAATACCCAATAGTGTTTATGTCAATAGAATCAATGACCTTGATAATTAAATGATTAACCTTCTATTTTGAATCAGTTGAGTAAGAGGAACTAGAAGAGGTAGAACAATGAGAAGGAGAGAGATGGACCTTAGCCTTGGAATTCTTCTTTTTATTTTTCTTATTATTTTCCTTGTCATCATCATGAAGAAGCTCTGTGAATAAATCTAGATTACGGTTGAGATCATCAAGTGGAGAGATTTGGGAAGTAGATGAGGTCTTAACATGAGATTATTTGGTGACACATTCTTTGTCAAAATGCCCCTTCATCTTGTGAAAGTTACAAAAATTAGTACAATCATAAGAATACGATATATGTTGCCATCTTGCACTCTTTTTAGGTTCCTTATTTTTAGTTTTCCTCTTACTAAGAGTATCTACCTCATGACCATCCTTATTATCTTTTTTCTCTATCAAAGAATCAGTGAACCATCACCTTTCACATTATGGTTCTGATCACAAATGGAGGATGCCTTATGAGTTTCCATAGGCTTAATTGCCTGCATGCACCTCAAAGACTTGAATCTTTAGAAACTCATTAATAGCTTCATCATAAGAGGTGGGATCATGCTTGAGGACCTAAAAGTGAACTTCCTATCTCAATGCTCATGTTAACATATCATAAAGATTATCATCTATGAACCTTGTCCTAAACATGTGTATAATTGACTTCACCTATGCATAGAGTCAAAGTTTGACTCACCCTTGGCCTAAACCATGGAGGTGAGTGATTGGGTGCTAAGGTTAAATAGTCTAGTGATCTAGAGGATTTTTTTTAATGGTTTGGAAAATATTTTTTCTATATATCCATGATTATCCCATTGTGATAATATTTTATTCATAATATCCAAATTATGGTTTTTAATTACTCCCACCGTAATTTCTATAGTATTTTTAATATCCTATTTTATGGTTTTATTAAAACCATTGGATAATTTTTCTTAAGTCTAGAATTTTAATTATCCCCACATGGATGGTTATTTAAAAAAAAGACCATGGGATATTATCTTTTTTTTAAATACCTTTATTCCATTTTAAATAACATATTTAAACCATTCATGATGTTTTCCACGTGGAATTTCATTCCACTTTACATGGGGGTTGAACTTGCTAACATGGGATTATCTCTATACTGAGCCAATAAACTTTATTCCCACTGTGGAGATTTGCATGGGAATGTTTTAAACTAAATTCATTTTAACATGCTTGAAATATGATATCGCCTTTATTTATCGTTAAACTCCTTTTACTCCACACTGTTTCCAATTTCCTTTTAATGTTCCACATGTGGTTAGATATTTTGGATGGGGTCAATTAGGTGGATAAAGGTTCATTTATATTTTATATCCACATCCACATGCCTTTATTTAGTGCCTAAACTCTAAAACATGCATGCTAAACTCATCTTTACCATGCTTTGCCCCACTCTTACCCTCCATGTAGATATCCTTTAAATGGGTTACATGGAATTTATTCTACTTCATTGGTCAGCATATCCATATGGTTTTGGGGTGAATTTGATGGAATTATATTTCATTTAATATACATACTACAAGTTTTTATTTGGACCAGTTCATATATTGGTGAATAGGTGGAAGATTAAATGAGGCATTGGACTTATTTGGGTGAAATATTTTGATAAATTAAGGATGGAATTTCAACCTTCCATAAACTATGGGATTTTATTCCATTTAATTTTCATGTAGCATATTATGGGAATTTAAGCACTTAAGGGTAGAATGCAGGTTTTTAGCCAACATAGGCTATTAATTATTTTATTTCATTTTATATTGTGAATGATTTTTTATTGTCCATAGACAGAGAATAGGGAAAATATTGATTGTATATTTTATTTACAGAGGTAGAATTTTTTAATAGCTTGATTAAGACCATTTTTGCCTATTACAGAGTATTATAAGCCTATAAAAATCACAAAAAAGCTATTTGCCCATTTTTGAGAAGAAATTTGGAGAATAAATTACTTATAGAGCTTTGAATGAATAGGGAGACATTTCCTAATCAGGTTCAGAGTCTTTAATATCTAGTTTTTAGTTCTATTACAGGTGACAAGGTTCATTTATCATTATTATGAGTTGTATTATTACTTACAAATTGATTTTTAATGGATCAAATTGTTATTTAGTAATCCTAGGGATGTATCTAATTGGTGAAACCCATAAAACATCTTTGTTCTCTATTTTATTTTGGTTTTTCCATTATGTCATTTAAGAGTGAGTCACAGAACTATATATAACATGTGCCTATCACATGTGCATCAATAAGGGATTTAGTGATCATGTGATACTTGATAGAATTATTCATCTCATTGGTAAAAATAAACCAGTTGTATCAAGTTTATGGCATCATGGGTCATCGATAGTCCAAGCCATAAATGTACATCCTAGGTTACCTCAACTACCATCATTGGTGTGAATCCATAAAGAGTGGTGCACCATAGTTGGGGTCAAGGAAACAAGATACAATCATGGAGCAATTATTTTGTCACAAAGTCAACCAAGAAAGTTACATGAGGGATATAAAGAACATGAAAAATCATAATCAGGTGAAGGAGACCAACACTGACCATGATGAGAAGTGAAGAGGGGTGATAGGAGGCTTGTGAAAGATGAATACTATTTAGATAAGACCAAATAAAGTACCGAGCAACTATACCACCTTAAAAAACATGGTAAAAGAGAAAGATGGATTCAAAAGAGGGTGAGGTACAAGAAAGTAGTATCATAACTAACTAAAAGAATCAAAAGAGTGTGATTGTATCCTGAGGTGCATCCTAAGAAGAGTGCATAAGCCAAATGATCAAATAGATATAAAAGGTCCAAAAATGAACATAAAAAGAGGGAAAATATGCCTGATAAGCCATAGCATACTCTCTAAAGGGATTAAAAAAAAACCTAAATAATCTCAAAAAGAGGTCAAACAGAAGGGAACCATGGGGAGGAAGGAAATAAACCATGCAACTCCTCAAACTCACCATTTATGACCCAACCATAAAAAATTCAAAGGCAGGGCTATCGTCAATAAGTGAGATATCTAAACCCAAATGAGTAAGAGGGTAGTGGTACTTGGGATGAGCCATCATGATCTTAGTATAGTCCCTTCTCTCAATAAATGAGTTATGTGTCATCATCAGATTCTCATAGGCCCTCCTCTCATTTAAAAAGTTATGTGTCATGAAATGGATGCAATGGAACTCAAGATCTAAATCATCAACTCTAGAGTCCTCTTCAGAGGAGGTATTAAGAGTGTTGATGCCATAATGGAGAAGTTGTGATAAGGTCAACATCAATGGAGAAGTCATGATGAGGGAGGGAACCCAATGGTCAAGGAGACATCTCAAAATGGATTAAGTTAGATTGAAACACCACCTTGATACCTAAAAGAGAGAGGGGAAGATGATAATCATGTAAAAGGTGCAAGAAGAGTGAACATTGATTGATAGTCAATAAGATAAAACCATTCATCCTTGAGAAAATAATATTCATCAACAAGCACCTTGGGTTAACTACCTAGGCCCTATGAGGAGAGTACTGAAGCATCATCAAATGAATTTATCTTAACATATTTCCACGCTAAGGTATCTAGGTCAACCTCAAAATTATGAGTCTTTCTTTCATGTATAAGTTGTACCACATGAAATTTCATCAATATATCGAACTACATGGTTGAGGTTTAGGGATGACTAAGGATCATGTTGTATGAAAGATCTAAGTCTAACACACAAAACTCAATATTGTCTAACATGGGTCCAAACTTGACCTGAAGCATCATGTTACCTATTGACATGACTATGTCATTATTGAGACCAACATAATTGTGGTGAGAGTCATAAAGCTTCATATAGCAAATACCTAGCTTGTTGAATTCCTACAAATGCATGATGTTTAATGCAACATCCTAATCAATGATGTATCTTTTGATGCAAATATTATCAATTGAGGTATCAATGTAAAGTGGGATTTTATCACTCTTTTTCATAATGGAATGATTTGGTATGGAGGCAAGGTTAAAGGACAAGGTAGGTGGGTGAGGATGATCATGGATGTCTTAGTTAAATAAAACTTCAATGTCATTTCATAGTGGTACCTTGTGAGATATACCAATCTCATCAAATATGAGCCCCCTTTGTTCAATGCAAATCTAGAGAAGGTCCTAGATGGAGATATTGATAAATAGGGATTGTAACTCCTTTGTGATAGGATAAGGGCATTGCATTGAGTAGGGATATTTCACCAAAATTTAAATATGAATTTTAGATTCCTCACCCCAATGGGTGGGTCTATGAGACCCACTCCACTAGTATGTCCAATGGGGTTGGTCTCTTGTCTCAGGTATGTGTTGACAAATTACTCATACCTAGTAGTTTCTATCTCAATAGAATCAATGAACTTTCTACTTGCATGCTTAGCCTTCCCTTTCAAATCGATTGAGGAAGAGGAACTAGAAGAGGTAGAATAATGAAAAGGACAATGATGGATCTTAGCCTTGGATTTCTTCTTCTTGTTGTTCTTATTATTTTCCTTGTCATGGTCAAGAAGAAGCTCAGTGAAAATATCCAAAATGTGGTTGGGATCATCAAGTAGAAAGATTTAGGGAGTATATGAGGTCATAACCTGAAATTATTTGGTGACACATTCCTTTTTAGAATGCCCCTTCATCTTATGAAATTTTTAAAACTTAGTAGGATCATGAGAATAAAATATATATTGACATCTTGCATACTTTTCAAGTGCCATATTTTTAGTTTACCTCTTACTCAAAGTATTTACCTCATGACTATCCTTATTCTCTATCAAAGAATCAGTGACACTATCATTGATCATATCATGGTTATGATTGAAAATAGAGGATGACTTGTGAGTTGTCATAGGCCTAATCTATACATGCAAATCAAAGACTTAGATCTTCAAAAACACATTAGTAGATTCATCTTAAGAGGTGGGATCATGCTTAAAGACCTCAAAATAAACTTCTTATCTCAATGATCATGTGAACATATCATAAAGATGATCATCTATGAACCTATGCATAAAATCAAAGTTTGACTCACCCTTGGCCTAAGTTATGTAGGTGAGTGATTGGATGTCGGGGTTAAATAGTCTAGAAATATTTGAGTATTGGATGAAATCATCCCAAAGAAGCTAAAATTTAGATAGGGAATCTAGTGGTAGATTCCAAAACCAAGCCAAAATTTCAACTCATAGGGTGAAAACAAAAATCTTAAACATCATATAATATCCTATTCTTAATCAATAAATGGCATCATGAATGTCATATTATTATTCATGAGACTAGCATCCTAGCTTCCATTGAACATGAGTAGTTTAGGGATTAGATTGGGAATGTGAATGGTGTGCACCCAAGGGGCCAAGGGGTTACTAAAAATATCCTTATAGGTTGATGGTTGGTTGGAAATGAGAAACCTGATGAGGCTCATGGAGGCCATGATGTTACCTACATATATAGGGATCGTCATAACCTCAGGTATGTTAAGGTGATGCTTAGGTGGATCTTGAGGTGGGGGATGCACATAAAGGGGATACTCCTAATCATCAAGGGATAATGTCCATGGGGATGGAATCATTTCTCTTTTGGATGATAAAGTGATATGGCACGAATGAAGGAGCAATTTTGGTTATCCCAAATCCACTCAGTGTGGATGCACATGGCAAGATGAGGGTATAATTGAGGTTTTTGATGGTCAAGATATGACATTCTATTTTCCCTGTGCTAGGATTTATAGCACTTCTTAGTGATGAACACTAGAAAACATAATGAATAATGTTTAGTTCTATGTGATTAAGAATTGATTTATTGATATGATTCTTATGTTTTAGTTCATTATTGTAATCATGTTTATGATAGTGGTTTAAATTGCATTGTCTTTTTTATGTGGATGTCATTAGATCATATCCAATTATGTACACTAAATTTTGAGTAACATGTTCTTAATAAATAAGTTGGCTAAGCTACCAATCAAGAGAAACTTGGGCTCATGAGAGATGTCGAGGTTCTTGAATATACTTACGATTGGATTTATCCCATTAGTTTTTTATAAAAATCATGTTTATTGGTCTTAGTTCTTGTTAAAGATAGTTAATTGTATACTTATTATTTTCAATACATCAATAAGTGATTTCTTATTTGAGAGAGTTCATTTTATCTACTTTAATATTGAAAACTTGTGTTGGTAGAATATGTTGTGAATACATTAACATGATAATTTGTAGGGTATAAAATTTTGTTCTTAATATTATGTTAAACTTAATAAATGACTCAATGTCATAATACTAATCATATACTCCATTTACGCTCATAGTCAAGGCATTTGATTACAAAGCTAAACTTGTTATTTCATTGATTGGTTGGAGGTCATCATTGGCACTAGGCCAATTGTGCCTCTTGATCCCTTATTTTTCCAACATTGCATATGAACCTTATTCCTAAATATATACATGAAAATACACATTTTGGAATAATATTTAGTGTTCTTACTTATCTTGGAGGCATAGGACCTAGCCATGATTATGCAAATTAATTGGTCAAATGTCATGTTTTAATAAATCAATCAGGTATGATTTAGATCATGAACAAAGGTTAATATATTCAGCATTAAAAAAATTAGTGGATGACCTTGAGGATATATTCATTATATTTTTGAAATCTAGACTATGCAGTAGGGTTTTTAAGAATCATGAAACTTGTATTTCTTGTTATGACAGAGAGGAGTGGAGGAGGTCTAAACCATGGCATTATCTAGGAAGAAGGGAGAAGTAAATAGAGGTTTGAAGGTTTGTAACTCACACTTGTGCATGTCAATTTGGATGACAAGAGCAATAAATGTGAAGGAAAAACTTGATTTGAAAATAGGGATGTTGCATCTTTTCTAGATAAAATTTATGTGTTTTAAATCTTCCAAAGGGTATTGTAAGCTCTCTTTTTTATGCCATGGCTTAGGGTATATTTGTGTGGATGTATGCTTGTGTTGGCAGATAATACTTTCTATGATTTTTGGAAATGTTCTTGATTCATTTTTCCTTACACATTTTTGGATTTTTAAATGTTTTAGTTATACCAAAATAGGGTATAATCCTAAATTTTGCATTTTGTATGTTATATGTTTATCTGGGTAATAGCATAACATCTCTATTATATGCTGAAATTATTGTGTAAATTAACCAAGATGGTTATATGTATTTGGTATTAACATTTGTATTTTTATTAGCTAGAAATTATTTATGACCTTTGTGTAAGGGGGAAATGTTCTTGATTTATTGCATTTTGCATGTAGTCTTTATGATTTCCTATGTATTCGCTTAGTTATTTTCTTGTTATGTTCTTTGTAATTTCTAGGGAATAATATGAACTTAATCAAGTTAAATGTAAAATATTTGATATCATAAAATATTTTGTGTTTAATATGAACCTATATGGGAATGACTAGTGTAAATTCTTAAGGAAACATACAAATGTTGGCATGGTTTAGTAGCAGGCTTGATTGGTGTCATTTTTGTTTAATTTTATCTTAGGTTTATTTTATATGATAATGCATCATTTTAACAATTTATGCCCTTATAATTTATTTTTATAATGAAAAGGCCTGAAAGGATGCATTTTTTAAACTATTATATTTTTCATAACCATCTTACCCAAACCTGCAGAAGGTAGGATGGGAGGAATTATGCACATACAATTTCCAAATCATTAGAAAATGTAGCATAGATGTACAACTATATACTCTATGAGTATAAAATTATCAACTCAGTTTGGATTAAAGATTGTTATTGGTGATTCTAGCTATAGTTATCCCCATTTTACATTATCATCTACCTACTGTATAAAAAATTAAAAAGGGGATCCTTGATTTGAAAATGGTAGCTGATGATAATACTCACTAATTTCCAAATTTAGAATATTTAATTGTGTTTTCTCAATTTCCCCTCTTTTTACATGAAAATTGGCTTAAATGATTATAAATTTATTATTAAGATTTTGAAATTTAAAGAAATTACTTAAGAATAGAGATAATCCACAAACTGAGTTGATAACGGAGTTCACCCAAAATTAAGCTATGTCTCTGGGTCCATTCAAAGGATGACTTAATAAATTAAAATGATGTAAAAAAAACCATTCCCTACATCAAATTCTCCCAAAAATGGACTCTCAATATAAAAACAAATGTTTGAGGTCATCTAGGAATTTTGGCTCTAGATATAGCTATGGATCTTCCAGACTATCTCTTATTTCTCTCTCCCAAATGCAGGGCTAGACAAGTTCATTGTAATGTCTTTTAGAAGTATGTGCAATGGATCTTGGCTTGTAATTACTGCTCTATCAAGATATACATACAAAAAAAATTATCTCCCATTAAGGGACTAAAATTTCCCTGTAATGTCTCTTGAAGGTTTGTGCAACGGGCTCTTCGCCTTTAATGTGTTACTCCTATAATATCAAACACTGAAACTTTGCTTCTCCTTTTTTTATTTACAAGGGCTTGATGATTACAATATTTCTTCTATAATTCTCCTTTACAAGGGTTTAAAGGTTAAAAACTTTCTTCTATCTATTTAATTACAATATTGAGCCTTGATTAATGTTTTAAAGGCCCTATATCTATGGATTAAAACCTTATCCCTTTTCCATAGGGTTATGGATTCAAATTCCCTTATAAAATGCTTCATGTCATTTTTTTAACAAAAATCCCTAAATTAAAGGATAAATACAAAGTTTGCATTTGGTTTTCCAAATATTATGTAATTTGTTGTTGGGCCTTAAAAATAGGCCAAGTGGGGTGAAGGAGTTGATCCCTACACCAACCCCCATGCATTAGTTCACGAGGAGGATTTTTTGGTGCTTTCAATAATGTTTTATCCCACTTTAGTGGGGATAAAAATCAAAAGTCATTTAAGAGATAAGCTTTATCCCATGTAACTTGGTTATGAGGCCTCGTATTATGTAGAACATGCCTTTAAGTTGTTATAAAACTTGGTGTATACTTATTAATGTCATATTGAAGGCTATGAATTATCTATGTGTTAGGCGATATAGGTCTCGTCAACTTATGATGTTAGCACTATTTTATTTTTTCCCTTATTTATTGCCACCTATAACAGACCATAAAATTTGCATATAATGTCTATTTGACCCCATTAAAATTGCATTAGAAATCTCTTGATGATCTCTTCAATGTGAAACTAGTTTTATTATAATTTAGAATAATCTAAATTTTTCAAAATTGGATATCCTCCCATATCAATCATCTATCAAAGTTAAACTAGTACATGCTTATATAATGAGAAGTCTGAGTTAAACATTTGGCAGAGGAAATTTCTTAAAATCCCTAGGATTATTATCATATATATGTTGTACACTTGAATCTTACATTCTAGGCCATGTCTCATTAAGATATTTTATCATACAATTTGTGTGGCTTTCACATAGTCTTATATTTTTACTAAGACACTCAAAATAGATAAGTAAATAAATAATCTACCATTAATTATTCCTTGATAAATAAAGAATGTTTGATATCACATGAGGATTTAAAAGTGGATGATTCATTAATTTGAGACATTAATTTTTATATAATCATGGTTAAAGGTATGGAATGAAATATATTACTTCATTGAATATGGGATCATTATAAACTTAGTTAGGGATTATTTAGTATACCCTACCTTTGTACTGGGTATGGTGTATGATGTTTTTTCAAAATTATAATACTATGGTTGAATGTTAAATATAATTTAAAACTAAACCCAAAATAGTTTTGAGTACCTTCTAGTGGGAAAAATTTATTGAATAGTTGGTTTTATATTTGCATATGGAACTTAATTATGACTAACTATTGTCTGCTTATTTGTGATGAATGAAAAATATCCTTGTATTCTAAGTTTGTTGATTGAAAATCCATACTATTGTTATAATTTGTTTATGAGTGGAAAGGTTATTCTTGTTATTCTATGGAATTAATCCTTTGGTTTTGGTTTTAGTAAGAAGGATTTTATAGTGATTGGTGAATCTATACATTGTAATTAATAGCATGTAATATTTTAGCTTGAAATATGCATGACATCTATTTTAGATTTGTCTTTTGGAGGAATGTACTCCTTAGAGAGGATTTAATTTGATTAATTAATTATTTATATTAATCTTGTGGAATTTTTGAAAGGATTGGTGATGCTTTAGACTTTTATTAAGTATGGAAAGTGTGTTTTGTGATGTTATTATGGATGGGCTATTTGTGTGTTTCCTTACCTTGTTTGTTTCAAGGTATATAGTGAAATATTTTTTAATTATAATACATTAATTTTTTGTAAAGAATGAGACAACATAAGAGTGCATTAATTCATTCTAAGAAATATTATGATTATTTTACAGTCTGTAATTGATTATCAATTATTAAAACTATGGGTATTCAAAACAAATTGCATTATATTCTTGTGGTTTCATATGTTAAGTTGTGGATTAAAAAAATGATATATGTTATTCCTCTATGGGATATAGTGGATAAATATTGATAATATTACTTACTAGTTATTGAGATTATCAATCAATAAACCATTCATGAGCCATAAATTTGCATATGTTAATCATGTTTATTAGACAACATGATATTGGTATTGTTGCATGGATTAAACTCATGATAGGCTATATGAATTTTACTTGAGATGGTAGTATTTTTCTTCATGTTAATTTATTTTAAATTATAATAATTTTATCTAGAAGAGGAATAACATAGCCAACTTTATCTTGATTCATCTCATTACATTTTTTTAATACAAGTGTTGATTTACATAAACCTTGTTGCTCAAATTTTTATTTTTCATAAAGTTCCTCCCTCTGAATGTTATATTAATATTTAAATAGATTGTTAATTATGTCAAGGTAATAAATTCATACTTTGATAGTTTCTAGGCTACTATTCTAACCTTTAGATTGTTTATAAATACATTTGGGGTAATCTCTCCATGTATTTATGGTTTTTTGTAAGATAACCAAAAAATATAGGACAAGTGTATTAATATCAAAGTAATGTTGTTGGGTACCTCCTTTATTTATGAATACATTATGATAATTGAAAGTTGGTTGTATTATTACATATAATAGCTGGCAGTATTGACATTTTTCCATTGGTGTCCAACCATGTAAATATGTTTGGTTTTATAATAACATATATTTTTAACATATTTATTGTACCGTTGTTTGAGTGTTTAAGCATTGATAATATTATTATAATTAAATATTCTTACTTAAGTGCTTATTCTAGATTAAGGACTTGTTTCAAATGTGTCTTGGGTATGATCATGCTTTATGGATTGAATTATTTGGTAGTTCCTTAGTTATATTTTGCATACTCCCACATTCCATGTTGTAACAAGCTAAATATGTTGATTTTATTACTATTGGTAACTCTTGGGATAGTACGCCATGTGGATAATCAAGACTTTAGGAAAGAAATGTGGTATGAACTTTATGGATGCCAATATAAGTTAATCAACAAGTCTAAAGACTTGATCAATGTTAAAACACCGTGTAATGACAATATGAAAGTAAAGAACTTATTGAGTTAGTGAAAATTTATTTTTGACCAAAAGAACCACTAACATAAGACATTATTCATATGAAATAATTAGCAAGTTTTATTCAACAGAACAAGAGTGTTTTATGGAATTAATATTTATTATCTAAGGATAATAAACCACATCATGTTGAAAAATAAGCTTAAGAGAGACAAATTTTAAGATGATTTTTAAGGGATTGTTTCAACATCTCCATAAGAATGACCTGGCCAAATTTACAAATGGAATCATATTAATTACTATACACAAGACTTGTGGATTAAATCATATCAAAATCTAATGCTACAAGAAAGAAAGACTTTATTGCACATGAGATAACATTTTATATTAATCTTATTACCAGTTAAAACAATGTTTTACTAATGAGAATAACATTTATTATACATCTATAGTTAAACTTTATTCTTAACCTCTATTATTTTTATGTGTATAACATATAAAAACATAACCCTGAGTGTAATTTTTAAAACACACTTATTACAATTTCATTTGTAATTCTAAAGAGTATTTTAAATTTTATTTTGACTTTCTATCAAAGAATTTAAGAGATAATTATGATTATATAAGAATGATGATCTATCATAACTTTTATTTTCAATTTTTGAATGTGAAATCTTAGTGAAAAAGTAGGTGTATAACAATCAAATCATTTTAGGCCAAATAAAACATAATTTTTAAATAGCAAAGAAAAAAGTTAAATAGTACCATCTCAAGCCATTTGCATTAAGTAGGCCATGTATGCAACACTACCAGAGTGTCATGGCTGAAGTAAGATATTACCTTTTAAACTAAAATGGAGTATTCTTTTTAGCTATTAAACACAAAAATTTAGACATACACAAATATTGATGCATTAAACTCATGGAACCATTCTATTATTCAAGATAATTTAGTAATGTTGATCGAAGTATAGAGGCTAATAAATTAAAAGAAAAATATATTATAATATGTTCATGAAATAGGGAGATTTTTTTATACAAATTTGTATCACTATTCTTGTTATCTCAAATAATTGATCAACATATAAATGGTCATCTATAACTACCACATATCCTCCAAGCTTACTCTCCCTTAAATAAATGAGTGCTTTGATGCTGCTTTAGTACCTATTGTGAAGAGGAATATTTATATTTTACAAGGATTGGAACTTTGATTGTAATGTTTTGAACACATGAACAATTGGATGAAAGTAATGACGATGGGTCCACATGCTTAAAAGTGAAGGCATACATAGATATTAAAAATTAAAAAAAAAATAAATAAATAAAATAAATAAAAAAAAAAAAAAAAAAAAATCTAGTAAACTAATTATGTGTTCAAGCTAGGCCAACTACACACATTTATAAGGTAATATTTAGAAGTTGATTATACAAAGTGTTATTCTTAATAGATACACCTTTAATTAGGACTAAATTTAATTCTTGATCCACTATGTGATGATTTTTTTTAAGATTATTAAAAATTATTTTTCATATAATTTATGTTAGAAAAAAATCATATATTTATTATAATTTTTCAAAAAATTAATGATTTGTCTAAAATTTCACCTTATATCTAAGACAATCTATTAAAAAAATGATTTTATCTTACAACTAATTAATGTAAATATAGTCATATGACCATCAATTTAGTCATGACCCTCAATTATTCATATTAAATAAAAACCGCAAATAAAAATAATTTTTAATTATAAATAAAAAAAATATTAAATCAATATCTATTAATGTGTATCTATAAACCAAACAATATTCCTCCTATACCAACAAACTTATAATAAAATACAATTTTATATATCTATATACATTGAAAAAACACCTTTTAATTATGACAAAAATCATCAAATACCTTGAGTATGTATATACATTGAATATACACCTTTGAATATGACAAAGCTAATTATTGATTCTTCTCTTGTTGATTCTCTTTTGGGATTGAGATTGGGAGTGGGTGCATATTTTCTCTCTAATATCCTTATCTTTTTTGTAGCCTTATTGTTGTGTTTTTGTGGTTAGCCTTCTTTCTTTGAACTTCTTAACTACTGTTTTGTTTGTTTGTTTGTTTGTTTGTTTGTTTTTTAAATCTTGCTTATTCTTCTTTCCATTTTTTAGTGTTTTGTTTGTCTCTTCCTAGTGGCTATGGTTTCTTTGTTGTGGTTTTTTTTTGTGTCTTCTTATGGTTGGTGTTCACTTATGTTACTTATTTGATGGATTTGGACCTCCCGATTGTGTCTTAGATTGGTTAGTGAGCTCTAATAAAAAGTTTCTTGGCCTCTGGGTCATAGTTCTAGTTTAAAAATCATTTACCAATAATAATAATAATAATAATAATAATAATAATAATAATAATAATAATAATAATAATAATAATAATAATAATAATAATAATACAAGTTTGCATGTATTTATGTAACAATCTAAAATATCCATGCGAAAGGAGGTTGATTGACAAAAAAAGATCACCCATTGTCCACACATTAAGTTGGTTTTTTATGTCAATCTATGTGAGAAGAAAACTAAGATAAAATAAAGTGTATAATAGTACATAAAATAATATTTTTGATTTTATGACTCTTTATGCTTATGGAAAATAATTAAACAATAGAAGAAGAGACCTTTGGTTTTTTTATAGGACATTTATTTTTCTCTAATTTTTTAATAATAAATGTTTGAATTTCCCTAGGTAAATTATCTTTTCATTGCCCTCACACCAATAGAAAATTATATAAATAAATAAAATCAAATTTTATTTTTAAAAAAATACAATGTATTTCAGAAAATCAATGTTAAAACTTTAGAAACTTTTTAAAAGTTTACATTGCATAGTTTTCAATAAAAATTAGTGGGTACAGATGATTATAATATATACCTATTGTAGCATGTACTAGTATATCCATTGAAAGGTTAATTGTTTTTATTCTATGAGATAATCAAAATTCACATTTCACTTTTAACTAACTATAGGACATCACATCACTTTATGTCATAAGCCAACCATCACAAGTTTGGATATATTGTTTTCAAAGTAACCATAAAATATTAACAATTTGAGCTAATTTAATTTTTTGATTGAAGTATAAACATTTCAATCTTTCATATTTTTGTACATTTATTGGTACTAGGCCCATAAATAATCAACCTTCTTTGTCTTAGTATCAATGACTAAGTGGTATCCATTCCACCAAATTCACATAAGACACGAACCAAACCTCATCTTTATTTGGTGAATGGTGTGATAACACAATTTATCATCATTCATGATAATTAGGCAACAATCTTTTGACGAGCTACTTCAATTTAAATATGTTACAATCAAATTAAGTGCAGAAGTATAATGACTAATTTTACCTAATTGGTGTACACCCTCAACTCTACCCAATCATATAGTCGATATTTCTTCATAAAAGAGTTTTGATCTTTATATATGTTTATTATAATCTATATAATAAAGGTGATGATGTATTCCTTACTTCATATATACATGATAAGGGAAGAAATGTTATAATTTCTTGATTGCAAAAGTGAATCACTGCTAGAATTCTAGTGTAAATTACTTGTAACATGGAAAGGCCTTGGATACTTGTAAGTGAATGGAATTGGTAGGTGTAAATATAGACTCTAAGACCTTTGTTATTGTCTTCTTCACCTATGCAAATATGTAAGATAAGGATCAAGGTATTTGCATCGATCAAAGCATAATGGAAAGCATATTTTTTTCTATTGTTATAGTTGATAAAGCCTTGATAGACATGTAATTAAAATATGGAAGCACACAAAATTTATGAGATCTATTTGAAAAAATTCCTCAGATAAATGTGATATCATAGACTCTAATAATTTCAGGATATGCACAAAATGGTGCTTTGGATAAATATTTAATGCTTTTTTAAAGAAATAACTCAATGATATGTGGTCTTGTGGACCGTAATAACTGGAGGATGTCTACAAAATAGGTTTATTGAGAAGGCCTAGGAGACTTTTAAGCAAATGCAAGTAAATCCAAACTCCACTACATTTTCTAGGATCATCCCACCCTATTCTCATATGGGAGTTTTGAAATAGGTTATGGATATCCATCAAATCATAATTGAAGGAATATTTTTATCTGGTATACGAATACTTTTAATTTAATTTTTATAAACTATGAAAGCATCAAATCTCTAACAGAAGGTTTGTCCATACTTCAAACATCACAATATCCACCAATTTTACTTAAAACAAGTGTTGTGATGTGGTTTTATTACCTGCTAATCAAATGAATAATATAAAACATAGTATATTGAATTAGCAATAATTAAAATATAAAAGTTCACAATCCAAGTTATCCTAAAAACATACCAAGTGGTTTCCTTCTTGTGATCTTATATGTTTTTATTATTGATTGAAGGGGAAGGACCAATGTTGTAGTAGATGATTTGAGTAGGAGGCACCATCTATTGATCATGATGAGAAGTGAAGTTATTGGGTTTGAAGAAATAAAAAGTATGGGTTTATCTAAATTTTAGAAGAAAAAAAAATTATGATGATCTTAGTACCCCTGAAGATAACTCTTTCATGGGTTATGTGTTGGATAATATATTTAAATTCAAAGATATGTAATTGCACATTTACTTAGGATTTAAAAGAGAAGAATTGATTAGAGAATTGCATTCAAGGGGCTTAGTAGGAAACTTGGGAGGGACAAAACTTGTATTTTACTTGTAGAACTTTTCAAATCATTAAAATGGTACAACCAAATATAGATTGTATAAACCCCTCATTTTACCTAAACGACCTTGGGATGATATTTTGATGGATATTTTGTCAGGAATATCATGCAACTAGAGAGGAAATGACTCTTTTTTTGTGATTGTGGACATATTTTATAAAATAACACATTCCTTGTTAGTAAAAATAATAGCGATGTAAGTAGAATCGATGATTTATTTTTTGGACAAGTTATGCACTAACATGGATTGTCAAAAACCATTAAAAGTGACTATGATACCTGATTTCTATGTAAATTTGGGAGGACCTTATGGATAAATTTAGACAGTAAGCCATATTATAGTTTTGTGTATCCTTTCTAAATCAACAGGAAAACCGAGGTAGTGAGTCAAATTTTAATTGGTGGAAGTTTGAATTAATGGGATCAAATACTAATGCATGTTGAATTGACATACAACTTAAGCATTAATAGATCTATAGGGAAATTGTAATTTCAAATAGTTTATGGAGAAAATACAAAAAGAGTAGCGGACTTGCTTGATTTCCCTATGAACAACCTTATTTATCACGAAGCTAAGAGTTTTTTGAGCACATTCATGAGGTTCATTAGAAAGTTGGGGATAAATTATATTCTATAAATTAGCAATGTAAATAGGAGGCTACTATGCAATGTTATACCTTCTTGATTCCAATCCACTTGGGTTGATATTTAACGAGTATGCATACTTGTTAATCAAAAAATGGGGAATAGTAAAAGACTAAAGATATATCTATTTTATTTATAATAAATATATATTTGATCTTGTCATGTTTCTTTATTTAAAGATGAATGGTCTTAAATTTTGAAGGTGAATGTTGAATAACGTCATACAAATTTTAATTGACACGTAAAATAAACCATTAAATAATTGACACGTAAAGTAAACCATTAAATTCAACCCTTGAAGATAGTTATTTTTCATTTACAACCGTAACAATAAGCTTTCTATTTTGTGAATGTACTTATTAAATATTAAATTAAAAATATATAATATTATATTAAAATTTAAAATAGATATGGTATATTATAAATTCATTATAAGGATATTATAAAAGGACCCACATCCCCACATATACCTTCAAAATAGTTATATATTAGAATTTGAACCCATTTTAATTATATAAGGTGTAAATATATTTGATTGTTTTTTTAAAATTAACAACCATTATGTAGAGAGGGGAAGTTTAGCAAAAACATATCAAAATAGTTGAGTAGTTGTATAATCTTATCCATTAACGATATGTTATTCAAAATTTTATCGTACAACTAATTTTTTATTTTGAACAACTTTTTCAAAATTAAAAATTTTAAAAATCAAGTTGCTACAAATATTCAATGTAGCTGCACATGACCCTAAATTTTAAAGCCTCACTAATAGCTAGATACATTATTATAAAAAATAAGATGAAAAATATTTATTTTTATTAATGAATAAATATTAACTTTCTTCATAAAAATAATGATATCATTCAACTTTAACAAATAAAATATTTATTTTTTTTTAAATAAAATATATATAATAAAATTAATGTTAAAACTTAATAATTTGATAAAATATTTTATTTATATTGATTACATGTTTTTTAATATAAATTATTTAATAATAATAATAATAATAATAATAATAATAATAATAATAATAATAATAATAATAATAATATGAAGATGTAGATGAAGATGAGTTGGCAAAGTTATTTGGTTGTTTCAAATTCCATCCAGAGTCAATCTTATTATGATATTTAAAGCCGAATAAATACAAATATGGAAATCGCCTTGTGTTTCCTCGATATGGATCAGAACGTCACAAAGCTTATACTCGAAAACACAGAAAAGATCTGGATTACCCAGATAACAATAAGGAGATTTTAAATTTTTTAGGTGTGCTGGAAGTTTCTGGGAAGGGCGAGCGACAACCAGCATATATACAGAATTTAGCGCTGGGAACTCCTCCTCCCGGAAAGGAGCTGTACAAGAATATTGTTGAACAAATCCATGGATGGGAAGATCAAATGCTGAAGAAGCTCCTTGCGAAAACAAGCAAAATGGATAAAAAGCTGAAGAAGGTAAAGGCGTGGAGAAAATTCTCCAGCGTGATGTTTGTGACGACGTTTGCGAGTACCTCTTTGGTGATGGCGGTCGTGGCGGTGCCGCCCGTGGTAGCAGCCTTGGCTCCATGGGCAATTGGGTTAACTCGCTGTTGACAAAATACGAGGACACGATGGAGCGGCAGCGTGAAGTTATAAAAGAAATGCGTGGGGGCTCTTTTATGGCGCTTCAAGAGTTGGAAACCATTAAGAATCTTGTGGAGCGGATGGAGAGCAGCATCAGTTCGATTCTGAAGAGCGTGGAATCCTGTTTGAAGGATGCGGATGCCGTGCAGATCGCAGTGACGGATATGAGGAAGAAGCAGCTGAGATTTACGAAGGAGATTGATGAAGCTTGCGAGCATGTGCATAGGTGCAGTCGCATGATACGGGAAGCCAGGAGTTCGGTTATTGACGAGATCAGAAATCCTTCCAGAAACACGTCAGCTTTTAGAGACTCAAAAATTTTAATCTAAACTCGAAACTGAGACGTTATCAATCGAAAAAACAATTCCAGAATAAATAGGAACTAATTCCTGCCTCTCTCGTCTTGCTAAACCAGAGTTTAGATTATTTGAATCTCAACAATAACCAGTTAGAGGGCGTCATTCCACAGTCTATAGCTGCCATGATAATCTCCAAGATGTACCTTTCGGGAAATAAGCTCACCGAAAATATACCTAGTTTCCCAAGTTCCTCCGCTTTGACGTACTTAGATCTGTCCTATAACAATCTTAGAGGAACTATTTCACCCAGTTTTGGGACCATGAAAAGTCTAATATCCTTTGACCTGTCCTACAATAAGCTCACAGGGAAGATCCCTGCTTCCTTGGGAAGTGGCGGCAAGCTAGCTTTTCTCAACATCTCAAACAATGGGCTTACAGGCACTTTCCCGGAGTCCTCATGGCAAGCTTATTATTTAAGCATTGCTGATCTCTCCAAAAACAAGTTCACGGGCACATTGCCAAATGCCCCCAACTTATACACTCTGTGGAGTCTTAATCTGTCTGGAAACAGATTGTCCGGCCCACTTCCAGAGCTACACAGGCGTACTTTTATCAATTATCTTGATTTGTCTTACAATAAACTGAAGCTTTCTACAATTCCTCTCTGGATTATGCACAACGAGATTTACAATCTTCGGTTGGCTGGCTGTGGTATTTCTACGAGTCTCAAGGATTGGAAGCCTGTTAGGCTTGAAAATTATACGGCACTTGATCTCTCCGACAATAATATAACAGGGAACCTGATTGATTCCATTCCCAGGATGACAGCATTGCAATCCTTAAAGATTTCAGATAATCTAGTACGAGGAAACATTCCTTCCTCCATTGGGAAGCTGAAGAACCTGCAAGTTTTGGATCTTTCTAAAAATGGACTAACTAGAAGGACTCCTGATGAGTTGATCCAGCTCAAGAAGCTGACAGAATTCAATGTGAGTTACAACCATTTGTGCGTAAAAATTCCAGGCAAATATCCAATGAATTCGTTTCCAGATTCTGCATATTCTCACAATGACTGTCTTTGCGGACCACCACTTCCTGTTTCTAGTTGATCTGCATACACTCCATTTTAACTCTACCTGTTTGTATTAGGTATTATTAGTAAAGGTTTAGCTTTGTAAGTCTATGGGAAGTAGTAGTTGTTTCGAAGTAGTAGTTGTTTCAAGTAGAATAGTTTAAATAGAGGAATTGTGTAAGAGAAAAAATCATTTATTAAATATTTTGTATTGAACTTTGCACAAATAAAATTGTGTCTCATATTTAGTAAGATTTTATTATTTCAATAAAATATTATTATTCTTTTTTTATTTAATATATTTTTATTATATTTTTATTGTTATATAAACTTGTCTACAAGCAAATAGAGGTAAAGTCTCTTTGGTAAAAAGAATGTTCACCAAGCAATTTAGGTGTTTTGATGCATTTGAAATAACAAAGTTAATATATGTATTTTCCTTGTTTCTTCTCCACAGACTTTCTAATAATTCACTTCAAATTTAGAACTGGTATCACTTAGAAATAAAGTTTTTTTTAAGTTGAAAAGATCAGGAAATACAGAAGAGATAATAAAGCCGACAAGCTCATTGTTGGTGAATGCAAGTGTTTTGAGTGATAAAAGCTTTGTAATGAAGGAAAGAATGAATTGTCCCATTTCTGCATTGGAAAGAACAAGCATTAGTAGAAAAGATAGAATGAATTGACTCACTCTACTCTAAAATGCATTCTTGTTGCAAATTTATCAAGATGATTTTTATTATCATATAAGCATAAATATTTTGAAAAATAGTATCATTACAATATCCTAAAGGTCGAAGGCAAGCCCTGTCTTATAGTTTCATAGGGCTCAAACTATTGACCCATATTAATCAATATTTGCAAGAAGCTTTTTTACAACATAAAAATGAATCATTCGATACAAGATCCATTATTCACAACACACCTTAAAATCTTTCACCATTTATATAAGAAGCCCCTAGCATCATCTTGATAACTTTGTAACAATAATCTATTAAATAATAGACTAAAGAGAATATAATTTTCTTGCATGTTTTAATAGGAGAGAAAAATGGCACATAGACATATATCTAATCGGGGTTCTTTGATTCCATTCATTAAAATACCTAATCATCCCCTATTACCATCACTTCCCAACTCACCATAAAATATTTCCACCATTTATATAAGAATCCCGTAGCATCATCTTGATATATTTACAAAAATAATCCATTAAATAGTAGACTAAAGAGAATGTAATCTACTTGCACATTTTAAGAGAAAATAAAAATGCCACGTGGACTAGATATTTAACATAGGAAGAAGAAAATTAAAAAGCATATTTCTAAAATGATTTGGCATTACCTTATTACAAGTGGGCTTCTTTGAACACCGATCAAACAAATGCACTTGTAAATGGATGAAACACTTATTTCCATAAAAATATATGGTTGACAAAATAACTCAAATATACATATACATATATGCATACATGTGTGTGTGTGTGTGTGTGTGTGTGTGTGTCCACACACACACACACACACACACACCTCCCTCATGGTATCATCATGTGTAGTTTTTCCTCAAAAAAATACTTATCTTTATTGAGATGACCCCTAATTTAATCAAGGTAATTGTAAAAGCTGAAAATTACATTGAGATATATAACGTATCACTTGAATTTATTCATATATCTAATCAAGGTTCATATATATATATATATATATATATATATATATATATATATATATCATCATCATCATCATCATGTGTAGTTTGTCCTCAAAAATCTACTTATCTTTATTGAGATGACCCCTAGTTTAATCAAGGTAGTTGTAGAAGCTACAAATTACATTGATATACATAATGTATCACTTAAATTTATGCATATATCTAATCAAGGTTATTTGATTCTATCCTTTAAAATACCTAATCATCCCATGTTACCATCACTTACTAACTCCCCTTAAAATATTTCACCATTTATATAAGAATCCCCTAGCATCATCTTGATAACTTTGTAACAATAATCTATTAAATAGTAGTCTAAAGAGAATATAATTTACTTTCATATTTTAATAGGAGAGAAAAATGACACATGGACATATATCTAATCAAGGTTATTTGATTCCATCATTTAAAATACCTAATCATCCCCTATTACCATCACTTCCCAAATCATCTTAAAGTCTTTCACAATTTATATAAGAAGCCCCTAGCGTATTATTAACATCATCTTGATATCTTGATAACTTTGTAACAATAATATATTAAATAGTAGGCTAAAGAGAATATAATCTGCTTGCACATTTCAAAAGGAAAGAAAAATGGCACATGGATTATATATTTAACATAGGGAGAAGCAAATGAAAAAACATATTTCCCACATGATTTGGCACTACCATATTACGGGTGGGATTCTTTGAACACTGATCAAACAAATGCACTTCTAAATGGATGAAGCACTTATTGCCTTCTCACATAAGTGAGATCAAATTTTAAATTAAAAAAAACATTTTTTAATATACTTTTATTATTTTTAGAAAATATAAGGCCCAAAAACTATTTATTCAATAAAAGCTTCTCGCACCACCCTCCACTACACATTAAAGACTCATGCATCCCCATCCATATTTATTGTGTGCATTTATAGAAAGTAGATTGATGATATTTTAGGGAATATAATATCCTTTGTTATTATCCATAGTAACCAACATGTTGACATTTTAAAATTTGGTAACCAACATGTGAACATTTTAAGATATTCACTTGCTTATTTCCTAGTGAATATGATTGTGAATAAATACTCTAATGCCTACTTGGTCAATCTAATTATGAATAAATACCCTATTACCTATCTAGTTTCCTTTTGCATCCTACACTCCATTATCTCATGCGAATAAAAAAATAATTTTGTGTACAGTACTTCTTTTGATATACTATAGAAATATTATATTATATAATCATGGTAAAGTGGACAAACTACACTTCTACATGACTTTTGATCTATTATATTTCAAATACTTTTAATAGGGGTATAATATTTATTAGGTAAGCTTTGCATGGCTTATAAACTAGACCTAATTGTATAGCTTTAATTCTTGGTCTGAGAGAAGTCTTAAAAGTATACTTATAAAAGAGTTTTCCTAGAAAATTATTTTGAAGCTCAAATTTCTTCTAGACTTTTGAAAATTTCAAAGTAGAGGGAACATAGTTTATGACCATGCCTTTAAGTGTATCTTCTATTACTTTGATCTGAGGTGTAAATTTGGAACACTCTTCTCGATAAGGTATGCTTTGTTTAAGATATATTATGGGTAATTATGGGCGAGTTTTACCAGTATGCATAAACTATGTATGTCTTGATGTTAGCTCACCCCAGGTCAAATTTTTAAACTAACAAACATTTTTCAACTGATCACTGCTAGCATCATCACAATCACCAACATTATTTCAAATGCATAGGGCTCTTTTGTGGCACTTCTAGATTTTGAAACCATTAGAAATCTTTTGGAGTGGGTGGAAAATAGCATTAATTCAGTTCTGAAGAGCCTGGAGTCCTGTTTGAAGGATACAATTTCTATGTAGATCATAGTGATGGATATGAGGAAGAATCAAATAATATTTTTGAAGGATATTGATCGATCTTGTGAACATGTACATAGGTGAAGTCACATGATATGAAAATCTAGGAGTAAATGTGAATTGCAAGCAAGGATATTATATGTAATTACATGATGTTGTGGGTTGAGTAAATGTTAGCCAAAAGATATGAATGAATACATGAATATTATTCTTTTCCTTTGTGTAACTCAAGACCTAAATTTTATAATTATATGGTTTTATTTAAATTTTTATCTGTAAAATATAATCAATTTTTTAAGAGATCGTATTAGATGCAAGGCAAAATTTTAGGTAGGCCATCAAAAATATAAAGGATTATAATAAATATATACATTTTTTATTAGGTTTCCTCCTCCTAATATAAAGTATATAAACATTTAAAGTACAATACTAAATAAATAATAGTCATAAAAAATTCATGATAGGCAGGGTCAACCATCAAATTTAGGCCCTAGTGACACCAATATAAATTGTATAATTTGGAATTATGTCCTAAATATGAATTTCAAGCCTACTTGTCATGAATTTTTTTTATGACGGTTATCTATTTAAAATTTCCATTCAAATGTTAATATAGTCCATAGTATAACAAAGAAACATTAGAGAATATATATAATTTTCTATAATCCTTTATAAATTTTGATGGTCTGCCTAAAAGTTTACCTTTGATCTTATACAATCTCTTAAAGAAATTAGTTGTATTTTATAGATAAAAAATGTAAATACAGCCATATGGAAATAAAATTTAGGCCATGTTTATAATTAATTGAGTTAAAATTGGATAATGGATAGTTTGTTTTCTTCTTGCCATACAAATTAAACTAGCACTTTCCCAAAAGGTACAAGTTATGCTAGAAAAGGGATGTAATATTATTTTTTGGTAAAGTGGGGTTTTTAAAGTGAAATATTGTAAATCAACAATTTTACTTCATTAAAAACCAATGGCCACTAATCCCATATCACCTTTTGTTCTTGAATCATTTATCAATAATAATATGATATTTCTAATGTAGGTGATTATGGAAAATGAGGTTGTGTGTTCCTTCATATGAGAATGTGTTGTGTTTGGAGGAGACATTGCATTTCATAATGAGCTTGAGAAAAGTTAATGTGGTCAGGAAGGACAAGGCCAAATAGATCATGAAAGTGATGAAATATTTCAAGGTTATTTGGGTTGTGATAGTGAGGGCTAATAACAGGGTATTTTAGGTGGACTTGAAGAAACCCAAGCAAATACATGTGCAAAGTTCAATGACATGTCACAATTATCAATGCAATTTTTAGTTTCCATGAAACTATTTCAATTACAAAATAGACAATTCAAATATGTGTCTTCTCAATGAAAACAAGTATTAGATATCTAATGACTCCTCTAAAAATATAGAGAATGCACCATGTGTCAATTTAGATGAGTATAAACTAATTAGATTAAAATTTTGACTACTTTAAATATTGAAAACCTAATAAGAGAACTCTAAAACCAATTAGAAGTAAATTATAAAAGGCTTCTTCAAGGAAATATGCCTCCTATATAATCTAATTGACCAATACATGATGCCATATGCAAATATATATCGATACATATTTTTCTATTCTCATTCTTATTAACACTAAAAATAACCATTGTATTCATAACAATAGTGCTCAATTATATTTATTCAATGAATAGAGGAAAGGTAAAAATACAAAGTCAAGGATAAGTACTACTAATTTTGGGTAGTTTATTGACATTGGGTTTGAATCTGCACCAATGTCTAGATACTATTTCTATAGTTCCAACAATCTAATAGAGCCACTATGTTTTGGTAGAGGGGCAAGACAAAAACACCTAAAAGGATAAAATATGTTGGAAGCCATAGGAGGTCTGTGGCTACTAGCCAATTTTATAGCTTGCACTAGGCCACATATGAACTCATAGGACTAGGTTAAGATTAGCTTGATCAAACACACAAAGGAACATGTATCTCTAATTGGTCTAACCACATAAATTCATGTAAAGAAAGGGAGAAAATAATGCATTCTAACTAGGAAAGTGAATCTATTAGAATAAACAAGAAATTTTAGAAGGAAATGAGAATTAGTAAATATGCAAATCTAAGAATTGAAATACATTTTAAACAAGAAAAAAAATTAAAGAGAGAATGAAAATACTTTTCTAAATATATGTTACATACTCATTCAAAATGAAACTATCCCTAGAATTTGATCTCTATCCCTAATAATAATACTACTCTAATAAAAATAAAGGTTTCATCTTGTAATCAAGCTTCTCTCACATCATGCCAAAACACAATGCAAATAAATACCAACTGATAATCCAAGGTCAATTCTAATTAGATGAAGAACAAGTTGTAGTGAAGATCCTTGTCCAATCCAATGTTGTCAAACTAGTAGAGTGGGTGAAGCAGGAATAAGGAATGACTGTAGAAAGAAACCCAAGTGCACAAATCAAGGGTAATTCCAACCTATAGAGTAATAGAACAATCAATAGTAGGGTAGGAACAATTGTGAAGCAATAATGGTGGAACCCATCTAGCTATCAAGTATAGGAGTAAGTTTATCTCAAAGTGGAGGAAAAATCATAGTACCATCAAGAGGGGAAATGAAATATTAACAAGTGAAAAAGAATGTCTCTCCAAGAGATGGCCATGATCTCCAACAAAGATCAATAACTAAAGAATCTAGGAAGAGTAGCTCAAGAAAGATGAAGAGTTATCGAGTTGAAGGAGAGTCCAAAAAGAGGCTACGATAAGCTCAATAAGATTTAATCATACTAAAGTGATTTGAGAGAGACTAATATAAACTCATAGAGAGGTTGAGAGGGAATTTATAACTGATATAGGGATTCCCCAAGTCATACTCACCAAATAATGATTTTTTTTATCTGTTTGGCAATGGCCAAGAGTGAAATAGGCACTTCCTAGGAGAGTGGTGGCCTAGGCCAAGGGTAAGTAGGCAAAATGGTATCCTATACCAAAGGTATGCCATTATTTTTCTTGAATGGGTGCTTAGGTCCAAAATTAACCAAAAATGGCCCAAAATGCCTCAGAAAAGGGCCTTGCAAGGTGCAAGAAGGCCTAGAAGCACTCAAGGAAGTGAAATAAGGTAAGGTAGAGTGTGGGAAGGCCCAATATGGTGTACAAAGGGTAGGTAACTCTTCAAATTATTGATTAGGATTAATAAGTTCTATCAATATTTGGTAGTAAGAATAAAACACATATATAATCATAGAGAAGAATAGGGTCAGAGGAATAATGATTACATATGCCCCCAAGGTAAAAATAATGAGTTTTTAATAGAATAATGAGTGTTTTTTAGTCCATAGAAGCCAAAGCAAAAAGTAATAAATATAAAAAATGGAAAAAAGAGAACTTCACATGTGCTCACATAATGAGAAAGGTTGTGGATTAAATATCAATGGCACAATCCAAAGTGTACAAATCTAAAATTTGTGTGATCTAATTATAGCTTTACCTCTAACTCCAAATCTTGTATAATAATGTAAAAAAAGTGACATCAAACCAAGAAATATGAGATGAATGAGGGATGTGGGAGATCTAGAAGTCCCCAAAAAAGGAGAGAAAAGTTCATGTCACCTTGATGAGGGGGCAAAACTCAATGTTAAGGATGTTCTAGACCCTAGTGAACTAAGACACTAATAAGAGTAACTCAAAGAACTACACATAGCATGCACATATAACATGTTGCATAAATAAGGGATCCAATGATCACGTGATACTAAATAGCATTGTTTTTCTCATTGGTAAAAATAAATTATTTGTATCAAGTTTATGAAATCATAAGTCATTGATAGTATAAGCCATAGTTATAGATTTTGGGTTGTCTCGACTACCACCATTGGTGTGAATCAACAAAAAATGGTGCACCATAATTGGGGTCAAGGATACATGATACAATCATGGAGGGATTATTTTTACACCAATTAAACCACTAAATCTACATGATGGAGACCAAAAACACAAAAAATTATAATCAAGGGAAAGAGACCAACACCAACCATGATGAGAGGTGAAGAGGGGTGGTAGGAAGCCCATGAAAGATGAAGAATATTTAGAGTAGACTAGATTAAGTACCGAGAAACTACACCACCTAAAAAAACATGGTGAATGAAAGATGGATTTAAGAGAGGGCTAGGTGCAAGCAAGCAGTAGTACCACTGACTAAAAGAAGTAAAAGACTATGTGCATAGGTGAAGTCACATCGATGGAGAAGTCATGATGAGGAAGGGATCTCAATGGTTAGGGAGACATCTCAAAATAAATTTTTGAAGAGTGAAACACCACCTTGATGCCTAAAAAAGAGAGGGGGAGATGAAAATCATGTAAAAGGTATAGGAGTGAACATCGATTTATAGTCAATAATATAAAACCGTTCATCAAGGGTCACCTTGGATGAACCAAATGGGCCCTACAAGGAGACTACCAACACCTCATCAAATGGATTTGTCTTAGCATATAGCCATGCTAAGGTATCTGGGTACACCTCTAAGTTATTAATCTTGCCTTCATGCACAAATTGGACCACATGAAATTTAGTCAATGTAGTGGACTACATGGTTGTAGTCTAGGGATGACCAAGGATCATGTTGTATGAGAGATATAAGTCTAACACATAGAACTCAATCCTGACTATCTTGGGTCTAAACTTGACCTAAAGCTTCATGTTACCCACTAACTTGACTGTGTGTTTGTTTAAACCAACATAGTTATGCTGAGAATCATAAAGCTTTTTATAGCTAATACCTAGATTATTGAATACCTACAAATGCATGATGTTCAATAAAAAATCCTCATCCTTAATGCATCTTTTGATGCATAAATTGTCAACTGAGGTCTCAATATAAAGTGGTAATTTATCACTCTTTTCCATAATGGAAGGATTTAGCATGGAGGCAAGGTTAAAGGATAAGGTAGGCAGGTGAGGGCAATTAGGGATGTCTAATTTAAACAAAACTTGAATGTCATCCCATAGTGGCACCTTGTAGGAGATATCAAGCTCATCAAATATGAGCCCCCTTTTTTTAATGCAAAGGCAAATAAGGTCCCAGATGGAGATCTTAATAAAGAGGGATTTTAACTCCTTTATGATAGAATAATGGCATTACCTATCTTGAGGAGGGATATTGTGCCAAAATTCAAATATGAATTTTAGATTCCTTTCCCCCATGGGTGGATTCATGAGACCCACTCCAATAGTATCTCTAATGGGTTTTGTCATTTGACTTGAGCATGTGTTGATAAAGACTCATACCCAGTAGCATCTATGTCAATAGCATCAATGACCTTTCTACTTCCATGCTTATCTTTCCCTTTCAAGTTAGTTGTGGAAGAAGAATTAAAAGAGGTATAACAATGAGAAGGAGAGTGATGGGCCTTATCCTTGGATTTCTTCTTGTTGTTGTTCTTATTATTTTCCTTCTCATGGTCAGGAAGAATCTCTATAAACAAATCTAGATTTCAGTTGGGATCATCAAGTGGAGAAATTTAGGGAGTATATTAGGTCTTAACATGAGATTGTTTGGTGACCCATTCCTTTTTAGAATTCCCCTTCATCTTGTGAAAGTTACAAAACTTAGTAGGATCATAATAATATGATATATGTTTCCATCCTGTACTCTTTTCAGGTGACTTCTTTCTAGTTTGCCTCTTACTAAGAGTATTTACCTTGTGACCATCTGTATTATATTTCTTCTCTATCAAAGAATTAGTGACACCAACACTTGTTTTATTATGGTTGTGATCGCACACAGAGGATGCCTTGTAAGTTGGCATAGGCCTAATGCCTATATGCACCTCAAAGACTTTGATCTTCAAAAACTTATTAATAGCTTCATCATAAGAAGTGGGATCGTACTTGAGGACCTCAAAGTGGACTTCCTATCTCAATGCCCATGTTAACATATCATAAAAATGATCATCTTTGAAACCTGTCCTACATGTGTTTATAATTGATGTCACCTATGCATAGAGTCAAAGTTTCACTCACCCTTAGCCTAAACCATGGAGGTGATAATTTGGATGCTAAGGTTAAATAGTCTAGTGATCTAGAGTATTTTTTCAAATGGTTTGGAAAATATTTATTCCACATATCCATGATTATCCCATCATGATAATCGTTTACCCATAATATCAAAATTATGGTTTTTAATTATTCCCACCATAATTTTTATATTATTTTTAATAAGATATTTTATGGTTTGTTAAAACCATTGGATAATTTTTCCTAAGTCCCAAATTTTAACTATCCCCACAAGGATGGTTATTAAAAAAAATACCATGGGATATTATCTTTAAAAATATATATACCTTTATCCCATTTTAAATAAAATATTTATACCATTCATGACCTTTTCCACATGGAATTCCTTTCCACTTTACATGGGGGGTGAATTTGGTAATGGGATTTTTTTAAAACTAAGCCAATAACTTTATTCCCACCATGGATATTTGCATGGGAATGTTTTAAGCTAATGTCTTTTTAACATGCATGGAATATGTTATGGCCTTTGTTTGGCATTAAACTCCTTTTACTCCACGTTTCGTCCACTTACCTTTTATGTTCCATGAGTGGTTAGCAATTTTGGATGGGGGCATTAAGGTGGATAAATCTTATTTTATATTTTACATCCATATCCACATGCCTTTATTTAGCACCTAAACTCTAAAACATGCATGCTAAACTCCTCTTGGCCATGCTTTGCCCCACTCTTACTCTCCATGTGGATATTATTTAAATGGGATACATGGAATTTATTCCACTTTGTTGGTTGGCATATCCATATGGTTTTGGGGCAAATTTAATGCAATGATATTCCATTTAATATGCATATTATAATTTATATTTGGACCGGTTCATATATTAGCAAATAGGTGGAAGATTAAATGGGCCATTGGAATTATTTGGGTAAAGAATTTTGATAAATTAAGCATGGCATTTCAACCTCCCATAAAATATGGTACTTTGTTCTATTTAATTTTCATGCAACCTATTACAAGAGTTTAATCACTTCAGGGCAGAATGTAGGTTTTTAGCTAAAATTGGCTATTAACAGTTTTATTTCATTTTATATTGTGGATGATTTTTATTATCTAGAGATAGAGAATATGGAAAATATAGATTGTATATTTTTATTTACAAAGGTAGAATTTTGTAATACTTGATTGAGGCCAATTTTCCCTATTACAAAATATTGTAAGGCTATAAAAATTACAAAGAAGATATTAGCCCGTTTTGGAGTAGAAATTAATTATAGAGATTTAGATGAATAGGAATACATTTTTTGAGCAAGTTCAAAGTCTTCAATATCTAGGTTTCAGTTCTATTGTAGGTGACAAGGTTCATTTATCACTATTTTGATTTGTATTTTACTTACAAATTGATTTTTAATGGATCAGATTGTTATTCAGCAATTCTGGGGACGTAGCCTATTAGTGAACCATGTAAACAATCTTTGGTGTCTATTTTATTTTGGTTTTTCCATTATGTCAATTTAAAATTAATCATTGATATTTTGGAAAAAAATTATGGGAAATTAATTAAGAGATTATTTATAGAGATAAAATTTATATGGTATCTAACAAGGAATGTCACCAAACAATCTCGTGTTAAGACCTAATATACTCCCTAAATCTCTCCACTTGATGATCCCAACCAAAATCTAGATTTGTTCATAGAGCTTCTTCCTAACCATGAGAAGGAAAATAATAAGAACAAAAAGAAGAATAAATTCAAAGATAAGGTCCATCACTCTCCTTCTCATTGTTATACCTATTTTAATTCCTCTTCCACAACTAACTTGAAAGGGAAGGATAAGAGTGGAAGTATAAAGTTCATTGATTCTATCAACATAGATGCTATTGGGTATGAGTCTTTCTCAACACATGCTCAAGTCAAATGACAAAACCCATTGGAGATACTAGTGGAGTGGGTCTCACAGACCCACCCACAAGGGCAAGGAATCTAAAATTCATATTTGAATTTTGGCACAATATCCCTCCTCAAGATAGTTAATGTCATTATTCTATCATAGAGGAATTAAAATCCCTCTTTATCAAGATCTCCATCTGGGACCTTCTTTGCCTTTGCATTAAAAAAAAGGGGCTCATATTTGATGAGCTTGATATCTCCCATAAGGTGCCACTATGGGATGACATTGAAGTTTTATTTAACTTAGACATCCCTAATCTCCCTCACCTGCCTACCTTATCCTTTGACCTTACCTCCATGCCAAATCCTTCCATTATGGAAAAGAGTGATAAATTACCACTTTATATTGAGACCTCAGTTGACAATTTATGCATCAAAAGATGCATTATGGATGAGTATTTTGTATTGAACATCATGCATTTGTAGGCATTCAATAATATAGGTATTATCTATAGAAAGCTTTATGACTCTCACCATAAGTATGTTAGTTTAAACAAAGACACAGTCATGTCAGTGGGTAACATGAAGCTTTAGGTCAAGTTTAGACCCAAGATAGCCATGATTCAATTCTATGTGTTAGACTTAAATCTCTCATACAACATGATCCTTGGTCATCCCTAAACTATAACCATGTATTCCACTACATTGACTAAATTTCATGTGGTCTAATTTGTGCATGAAGGCAAGATTCATAACTTAGAGGTGTACCCAGATACCTTAGCATAGTTATATGCTAAGACAAATCCATTTGATGAGGCTTTGGTAGTCTCCTCGTAGGGCCCATCTAGTTCATCCAAGGTGACCATTGATGAATGGTTTTATATTATTGACTATAAATTGAGGTTCACTCCTTCTACACCTTCTACATGCTTTTCATCTCCCCCTCTCTTTTTCAGGCATCAAGGTGGTGTTTCACTCTTCAAAAATCTCTTTTGAGATGTCTCCCTAACCATTGAGCTCCCTCCCTCATCATGACTTCTCCATCGATGTTGACCTTGTTTGATGGATATGAGGAAGAATCAGATAAGATTTATGAAGTATATTTATGGATCTTATGAACATGTGCATAGGTGAAGTCACATGATATGAAAATCTAGGAGTAAATGTGAATTGCCAACAAGGATAATATATATAATTACATGATGTTATGGGTTGGAAAATATGAGCCAAAAGATATGAATGAATGCATGAATATTATTTTTTTCCTTTGTGTCAGTCAAGACCTAAATTTGATAATTGTATGGTTGTATTTAAATTTTTTATTATTAAAATATAATCAATTTTTTAAGAGACTGTATAAGATGCAATACAAAATTTTAGGCAGGCCATCAAAAAATATAAAGGATTATAATAAATATATACATTTATTCTCGGGTTTCCTCCTCTTAATATAAAGTATATCAACATTTAAAGGGCAATATTAAATAAATAACAGTCATAAAAAATGCATGATAGGTAGGGTCAACCATCAAATTTAGGCCCTAGTGACATCGATATAAATTGTATGATTTAGAATTATGTCCTAAATATGACTTGCAACCCTACTTGTCATGATTTTTTTATGATGGTTATCTATTAAAAATTTCCATTCAAATGTTAATATAGTCCATAGTATGAGAAAGAAACATTATATATATATATATATATATATATATATATATATATATATATATATATATATATATATATATATATATATATATAATCCTTTATATATTTTGATGTTCTACCTAAAAGTTTACCTTTATACAATCTCCTAAATAAATTAATTGTATTTTATAGATAAAAAATATAGATACGGCCATATGGCCATGAAATTTAGGCCATGATTGGAATTAATTGAGTTAAAATTGAATAATGGATAGTTTTTTTCTTCTTTCCATACAAATTAAACTAGCACTTTCCCAAAAGGTACAAGTTATACCAGAAAAGGGATTTAATATTATGTTTTGCTAAAGTGGGGTTTTTAAAGTGAAATATTGTAAATCATAAATTATACTTCATTCAAAAACAATGGCCACTAATCCCATATCACCTTTTGTGCATGAATCATTTAATAATAATAATAATATGATACTTCTAATGTAGGTGATAGTGGAAAATAAGGTTGTGTGCTCCTTTATATGAGAATGTGTCATGTTTGGAGGAGACATTTCATTTCATAACGCATAGTCTTCAAGGTGAAATATTTCAAGGTGATTTGGGTTGTGATGGTGAGGGGTAATAACAAGGTATTTTAGGTGGACTTGAAGAAACCCAAGCAAATACATGTGCAAAGTTCAATGACATGTCATAATTGTCAATGCAATTTTTAGCTTCCATCAAACTATTTCAATTACAAGATAAACAATTTAAATATACATCATCTCAATGAAAACAAGTGTTAGATACACAATGACTCCTCTAAAAATATAGAGAATTCACCATGTGTCCATTTAGATGAGTATAAACTAATTAGATTAAAATTTTGAGTACTTTGACTATTGTAAACCTAATGAGACAACTCTAAAACCAATTATAACTAAATTGGATAATGCTTCTTCAAGTAAATATGCCTCCTATATAATCTAATTGACCAATACATTGGTCCATATGCAAATATATATGGATACAAATTTTTCCAAGATTTTTCCATTCTCATTCTTAGTAATACTAATAATAACCATTGTATTCATAACAATAGTGCTCAATTATATTTATTCAATTAATAGAGAGAAGGTAAAAATACTAACTCAAGGACAAGCACTAATAATTTTAGGTAGTTTGTTGGCCCTGGGTTTGAATCTCCACTAGTGTCTAGATACTATCTCTATGGCTCCAACAATATAATAGATCCACTATGTTTTGTCAGAGGGGCAAGACAAAAACACCTAAATGGATAAAATATTTAGGAATCCATAGGAGGTCTATGGTATCTATCCAATTTCATAGCTTGCACTAGGCCACATATGGACTCATAGGACTAGGTTAGGATTAGCTAGATCAAACACATAAAGGAACATGTATCTCTAATTGGTCTAACCATATAAATTCGAGTAAATAAAGGGAGAAAACAATGCGTTCTAACTAGGAAAGTAAAGCTATTAGAACAAACAATAAATTTTATAAGGAAATGACATTAATAAACATGCAAATCTAAGAATTGAAAGATATTATCAACAAGATAAATGTTTTAAAGATAGAATTTAAATTATTTTCCAAATATATGATAAATACTCATTCAAAATGAAATTATCCCTAGCATATAATCTCTTTCCCTAGCAATGATACTACTCTAATAAAAATAAAGGTTTCACCTTGTAAGCAAGGTGCCCTCAGAGCATGCCAAAACACAATGAAAATAACTACCAATTGATAATCCAAGGTCAATCCCAATTAGATGAATACCAAGTTGTAGTGAAGAGCCTTGTCCAATCCAATGTTATCAATCTAGGAGAGTGGGTGAAGCAAGAGTAAGGAAAGAGTGTAGAAAGAAACTCAATTACACAAATCAAGGGCAATGATAACCTATGGAGTAATAGAATAATCAATAGTAGGGTAGGAATAACTGTGAATAACCAATGGTGGAACCCGTCCAACTATCAAGTGTACAAGTAAGTTTATCTCAAAACAAAGGAAAAATCAGAGGAGAGATGAAAGATCAAAAAGTGAATAATAATTTTTTTCCAAGAGATGGCCAAGAGATCCAATAGATATCAACAACTAAAGAATCCAAGAAGAGTAGCTCAAGAAAGATGAAGAGTTATCTAGTTGAAGGAGAGTCCAAAGAGAGGCTAAGATAATCTCAATAAGATTTAATCAAACTAAAATGAGCTGAGAGAGAATAATATAAACTGATGGAGAGGTGAAGCAGTAATTTTTAATTAATATAGGGATTCCCCAAGTCATACCAAAAAATTATTGTTTTTATCCGTTTGGCAATGGCCAAGAGTGAAATAGGCACTTTCTAGGAGAGTGGTGGCCTAGGCCAATTGTAAGTAGGCAAAAGGGTAGCCTAGACCAAAGGTAGGCCATTGGTTTTTCTTGAGTGGGTGCCTAGGTCATAAATTAATCAAAAATGACCCAAAATGCCTCAAAATAGGGTCGTGCAAGGTGCAAGAAGGCCTAGGAGCACTCAGGTAAGTGCAAGAAGGTATGGTAGAGTGTGGGAAGGCTCGATAGGGTATACAAAAGGTAGGTAACTCTTCAAATTATTGATTATGATCAATAAGGTCTATCAATATTTGTTAGTAAGCATAAAACACATATATAATCATCAAGAGGAATAGGGTCAGAGGAATAACAATTACATATGCCCCCAAGGTAAAAATAGTGAGTGTTTAATATAATAATGAGTTTTTTTTAGTCCATGGAAGCCAAAGCAAAAGGTCAAAAATATACAAAAGGGAAAAAATAAAACAACACATGTGATCACCTAATGAGAATGGTGGTGGATGAAATATCAATGGCATGATCTAAAGGGTACAAATATGAACTTTGTGTAATCTAGTTATAGATCTAGCTCTAACTCCAAATCCTATATAATAATGGAAAAATTTGACATAACACCAAGAAATCTGAGATGAATGAGAGATGTGGGAGATCTAGAAGTCCCTAAAAAAGGAGAGAAAAGTGCATACCACCTTGAAAAGGGAGAACAACTCAATGCTAAGGATGTTCTAGACCCCAATCAACCGAGACACTCATAAGAGTGACTCAGAGAACTAAACATATCATGCACCTATCACATGTGCATAAATAAGGTATCCAATTATCATATGATATTAAATAGCATTGATAATTTCATTGGTAAGAAGAAACTAGTTGTATCATGTTTATGGCCTCATAGTTCATCGATAGTCCAAGCCATAGTCATATATTATGGGTTGCCTCGACTGGCACCATTGGTGTGAATCAATAGATAATGGTACCCCATAATTGGGATCAATGACATAAGATACAATCATGGAGGGATTATTTTGGCACCAATTTAACCATTAAAGTTAAATGAGGGAGACAAAAAAACACAAAAAATTGTAACCAGGTGAAGGAAAACAACACCGATCATGACAAGTGAAGAAGGGTGATAGGAGGACCATAAAATATGAAGAATATTTAGAGTAGACCAAATTAAGTACCAAGAAACTACACCACTTGAAAAAAACATGGTGAAAGCAAAATATGGATTCAAGAGAGGGCTAGGTGAAAGTAAGTAGTAGCACCACTAACTAAAAGAAGCAAAATAGTATGATTTTTTCCTAAGGTACATGTGAGTAGGAGTGCATAGGCCAAACGACCAAGGATATCTCAAATATCTAATAATGAACATCATAAGAGGGAAAATATGCCTGATAAGTCATAACCTACTCTCTAAAGGGCTAAAAAATACCCAAATAAGCTCAAAAAGAGGCCAAACAGAAGGTAACCATGGGGAGGAAGGAAAGAAAGCATCCAACTCCTCTAACTCACTAGTTATGACCAAAACCATCAAAACTTAGGAGGTAGGGCCATCATCATTGAGTGAGATATCTAAACCTAGATGAGTAAGAGGGTGGTGGAACTTACAACGAGTCATCATGAGTTCCTTGTAATCCATTCTCTCATTAAATGAGTTACGTGTCATCATGAGATTCTCATAAGCCCTCCTCTCATTGAATGAGTTATTTGTCATGACATAGATGTAATGGAACTCAAGAGCTAAATCAGCAACTTGAGATTCCTCTTTAGGGGAGGCATTAAGAGTGTTGATTCCATAATGGAGAAGTTATGAAAAGTTCAACATCAATGAATAAATCATGATGAGGGAGGGAAGTCAATTGTTAGGGAGACATCTCAAAAAATATTTTCAAAGAGTAAATCACCATCTTGATGCTTAAAAGAGAGAGGGGGAGATAAAAATCATGTAAAAGGTACAGGAAGAATGAACATCAATTTATAGTTAATAAGATAAAACCATTCATCCTTGAGAAAATAATATTCATCAATAGTAACCTTGAGTGAACAAGATGGGCCCTACAAGGAGACTACCAAGTCCTCATCAAATGGCTTTGTCTTATCATATAGCCATGTTGAGGTATCTGGGTCAACCTCCAAGTTATTAATCTTACCTTCATACACAAATTGGACCACATGAAATTTAGTCAATGTAGTGGACTACATGGTTTCAGTATAGTGATGACCAAGGATCATGTTATATGAGAGATCTAAGTCTAACACATAGAACTCAATCCTAACTATCTTGGATCCAAACTTGACTTGAAGCTTCATGTTACCTAGTGACATGAGTGTCTCTTTATTTAAACTAACACAGTTATGGTTAGAGTCACAAATCTTCCTATAACTAATACCTAGCTTGTTGAATGACTACAAATGAATGATGTTCAATACAACATCCTCATCCATGATGCATCTTTTGATGTAGAAATTGTTAACTGAGGTCTCAATATAAAGTGGGAATGTATCACTCATTTCCATAATGGAAGAATTTGGAATGGAGGAAAGGTCAAAGGATAAGGTAGGTAGGTGAGGGAGATTAGGGATGTCTGAGTTTAAAAAAATTGATGTCATCCCATAGTGGTACCTTGCGGGAGAGACAAAACTCATCAAATATGATCCCCCTTTATTTAATGCAAAGGCAAAGAAGTTCCCACAAGGAGATCTTGATAAAGAGGGATTGTAACTCCTCTATGATATAATAAGGGCATTGCTTATCATAAGGAGGGGTATTGAGCCAAAATTCAAATATGAATTTCAGATTTTTTTCCCCCATGGTTGTTTGACTCAATCATGTGTTGACAAAGCACTCACACCCAGTAGTGTCTATGTCAATATCATCAATGACCTTGATACTTCCAGACTTATCCTTCCTTTTTGATTTGGTTGAGGAAGAGGAACTAGAAGAGGTAGAACAATGAGAAGGAGATTTATGGACCTTAGCCTTGAATTTCTTTTTCATGTTGTTTTCATTATTTTCCTTGTCATGGTCAGGAAGAAGTTCCATGAAAAAATCTTGATTTTGGTTGGGATAATCAAGTGGAGAGATTTGGGGAGTATATTAGGTCTTAACATGAGATTTTTTGGTGACACATTCCTTATCAGAATGCCCCTTCATCTTGTGAAAGTTAAATAACTTAGTAGGATGATAAGAATATGATATATGTTGCCATCCTACACTCTTTTTAGGTTCCTTATTTTTAGTTTTCCTTTTAATAAGAGTATTTACCTCATGACCATCCTTATTTTCTTTCTTCTCTATCAAAGAATCAATGACACCATCATCGATCGTATTATGATTGTGATCACACACGGAGGATACCTTATGAGTTGGTATAGGCTTAATGCCTACATGCACCTCAAAGATGTTGATCTGGATAAACTCATTAATAGATTAATTGTAAGAGGTGGGATCAGGCTTGAGGACCTCAAAGTGAACTTCTTATCTTAATTCTCATGTTAACATATCATAAAGATGATTATCCACGAACCTTATCATACACATGTATAATTGACGTCACCTATGCACAGAGTCAAAGTTTAACTCACCCTTGGCCTAAACCATAGAGGTGAGCAATTGGATGTCGAGTTTAAATAGTCTAGTGATCTAGAGAATTATTTTAAATGCTTGGGAAAATATTTATTCCACATATTCATGATTATCCCATCGTGATAATCTTTTATTCATAATATCCAAATTATGGTTTTTAATTATTCCCACCATAATTTCTATATTATTTTTAATATCTTATTTTATGGTTTTATTAAAACCATTAGATATTTTTGGCTTAGTCCCAAATTTTAATTATCCCCATGTGGATGGTTATTAAAAAAATCCCATGCGATATTATCTTTTTTAAAAAATACCTTTATCCCATTTTAAATAAAATCTCTATACCATTCATGACATTTTCCACATGGAATTTCATTCAACTTTGCATAGGGGGTGAATTTGGTAACATGAGATTATTTATAAACTAAGCCAATACACTTTACTCCCATCATGGAGATTTGCATGATAATGTTTTAAACTAAATTAATTTTAACATGCATGGAATATGTTATGGCCTTTGTTTGGCATTAAACTCCTTTTACTCCACACTTTATCCACTTGCCTTTTTATGTTCCACATGTGGTTGATGATTTTGGGTGGGGGAAATTAGGTGGATATAGGTTTGTTTATATTTTACATCCACATCCACATCCACATGCCTTTATTTATTGCCTAAACTATAAAACATGCATGTTAAACCCATCTTTAACATGATTCACCCCACTCTTACCCTCCATGTGGATATCCTTTAAATGGGTTACATGGAATTTATTCCACTTTTTTGGATTCCATATCCATACAATTTTGGGTTACATTTGATGGAATGATATTCCATTCCATTTAATATGCATGCTACAAGTCTTTATTTGGACCAATTCATATTTTGGTGAATAGGTGGAAGATTAAATGGGTTGTTATAATGACTTATGTGAATCATTTTGATAAATTAAGCATGGCATTTTAACCTCCCATAAAATATGGGATTTTATTCTATTTATTTTACATGTAGCCTATTACAAGAGTTTAAACACTTCAAGGAAGAATGCAAGTTTTTAGACAACATTGGCAATTAACAATTTTATTTCATTTTATATTTTGAATAATTTTTTATTATCCAGAGATAGAGAACAGGGAAAATATAGATTGTATATTTTTATTTACAGAGGTTTAATTTTTGAATAGGTCAATTGAGGCCATTTTAACCTATTACAGAGTATTGTAAACCTGTAGAAATTACAGAGAAGTTATTTGCACATTTTAGAAAAGAAATTTGGATAATAAATTACTTACAGAGCTTTGAATGAATAGGGAGATAGTTGTTTATCAAGTTCATAGTCATCAATATATGGTCTTCAATTATATTTCATGTGACAAGGTTCATTTATCATTATTGTGAGTTGTATTATTACTTAAAAATTGATTTTTAATGGTTCAAATTACTATTTAGCAATATTGGAGATGTAGCTAATTGGTGAACCCCATAAACAATCTCTAGTCTCTATTTTGTTTTTGTTTTTCCATTATGTTAGTTTAAGAGTGAGTTAGAGAACTACACATACCATGCATCTATCATATGTGCATCAATAATGGATCCAATGATCACATGATACTTGATAGAATTATTCATCTCATTGGTAAGAAGAAACCAGTTGTATCAAATTTATGGCCTCATGGGTCATCGATAGTCCAAAACACAGATGTAGGTCTTGGGTTTCCTCGATTACCACTATTGGTGTGAATCAATAGAGATTTGTGCACCATAATTGGGGTCAAATAAATAAGATGCGATCATGGAGGGATTATTTTGTCACAAAGTGAACCAATAAAGTTACACAAGGGAGATAAATAACATGAAAAATCATAATCAGGTGAAGGAGACCAACACCGACCATGATGAGAGGTGAAGAGGGGTGGTAGGAGGCATGTGAAAGATGAAGACTATTGATAGAAGACCAAATAAAGTACCAAGAAACTACACCGCCTAAAAAAACATGGTAAAAGAGAAAGATGGATTCAAGAGAGGGCTAGGTACAAGCAAGCAATAACACTACTGACTGAAAGAATCAAAAGACTATGATTGTATCCCAAAGTGCATCCTAAGAGGAGTTCATAGGCCAAATGACCAAGGAGATCTAAAAGGTCTGACAATGAACATAACAAGAGGGGAAATAGGCCTGATAAGCTATATCCTACTCTCTAAAGGGATATAAAATCCATATACAAGCTTTAAAAGAGGCCAAATAGAAGGGAACCATAGGGAGGAAGGAAAAAAAAACATAAATCTCCTCAAACTCACCATTTATGACCTAAACCATCAAAAATTCAGAGGTACAGCCATCATTAATGAGTTAAATATCTAAACCCAAATGAATAAGAGGGTGGTGGCGCTTAGGATGAGCCATCATGATCTTCTTTTAGTCCCTACTATTATTAAATGAGTTGTGTCATCATGAGATTCGCATAGGCCCTCCTCTCATTAAATGAGTTATGTGTCATGAAATGGATGCAATGGTATTCAAGATTTGAATCATCAACTCTAGAGTCTTATTCAGGGGAGGCATTAAGAGTGTTGATTCCATAATGGATAAGTTGTGATAAGGATAGCATCAATGGAGAAGGCATGATGAGGGAGGGAACTCAATGGTCAAGGAGACATCTCAAAAGAGATTGCCTTAGAATGAAACACCACCTTGATACCTAAAAGAGAGAGGGGAAGAAAAAAATCATGTAAAAGGTTCAAGAGGATTGAACATTTATTGATAGTCAATAGGATAAAACCATTCATCCTTGAGAAAACAATATTCATCAATGGGTGCCTTGGGTGAACCAACTAGACCCTACAAGGAGAGTGCCAAAGCCTCATCAAATGGCTTTATCTTAGAATATAGCCATGTTGAGGTATCCGAGTCAACCTCCAAGTTATGAGTCTTGCCTTCATGCACAAATTGGACCACATGAAATTTCCTCAATGTAACGGACTACATGGTTTCAATCTAGGGATGACCAAGGATCATGTTGTATGAGAGATCTAAGTCTAACACATAGAACTCAATATTGACTATCTTGGGTCCAAACTTAACCTAAAGCTTCATGTTAACTACTAACATGACTGTGACATTATTAACCAACATAATTTTGGTGAGAGTCACAAAGCTTCCTATAGCTAATACCTAGCTTGTTGAATGCCTACAAATGTATGATGTTCAACATGATATCCTCATCAATGATGCATAAATTATAAATTGAGGTCTCAATGTAAAGTGTAAATTTATCACTCTTTTCAATAATGGAAGGATTTGGCATGGAGGCAAGGTTAAAGGTAAAGGTAGGTGGGTGAGGATGATCATGGATGTCTGAGTTAAACAAAACATCAATTTTATTCCATAGTGGTACCTTTTGGGAGAGACTAAGATCATCAAATATGAGCCCCCTTTTTTAAATTCAAATGCAAATAGGGTCCTAGATGGATATCTTAATAAATAGGGATTGTGACTCCTCTATGATAAAATAAGAGAATTTCTTATCTTGAGTAGGGATATTGCACTAAAATTCAAATATGAATTTTAGATTCTTCACCCTAATGGGTGGGTTTGTAAGACCCACTCCACTAGTATCTACAATAGGGTTGGTCACTTGAATTAGGAATGTATTGACAAAGCACTCATACCTAGTACTATTTATGTCAAAATCATCAATGACATTTATGATTCCAAGCTTAGTCTTCCCTTTCGAGTTGGTTGAGGAAGAGGAACTAGAAGAGGTAGAACAATGAGAAGGAGAGAAATGGACCTTAGCCTTAGATTTCTTCTTGTTATTCTTATTATTTTCCTTGTCATGGTCAGGAAGAAGCTCCATGAAAATACCTAGAATGTGGTTGGGATCATCAAGAGGAGAGATTTAAGGAGTATATGAGGTATTAACTTGAGATTTTTTGGTAACACATTCCTTGTCAAAGTGCCCCTTCATCTTGTGAAAGTTTTATAACTTAGTAGGATCATAAGAATATGATATATATTACCATCCTGCACTCTTTTTAGGTGACTTATTTGTAGTTTACCTCTTACTCATATTATTTACCTCATGACCATCCTTATTGTCCTTATTCTCTATCAAATAATTAGTGACCCCATCATCGGTCATATTATGGTTATGATCATACATAGGGGATGCCTTGTGAGTTGGCATAATCCTAATCTCTACTTGCAAATCAAATACTTAGATCTTCATAAAATCATTAATAGCTTCATCATAATATGTGGGATCATGATTGAAGACCTCAAAGTACAAATTTTGTCTCAATGCTCATGTGAACATATCATAAAGATGATCATCTGTGAACCTTATCCTACACATATGGATAATTAATGTCACTTATGCACAAATTCAAATTTTGACTCACCCTTGGCCTAAACCATGTAGGTGATCAATTGGATGCCAAGGTTAAATATTCTAGAGATATTAGAGTACTAAATGAAATCATCCTAAACAAGGTAAAAGTTAGCTAGGGAACTTGGTGACAGATTCTAGAACCATTCCAAAGCTTCAACTCATAGGGTATAAAGAAAAATATATAACATCATATACTCATCCTATTCTTAATCCATAAATGACATCATGAATGTGATGTTATTCTTCATGGGACTAGCATCATAGCTTCCATTGAACATGGCTAGTTTAGGGATCGAAGTGGGAATGGGAATGGTGTGCACCCAAGGGACAAAGGGGTTACTAAAAATATCCTCATAGGTATGGTTGATGGTTGGATGGAAATGAGCAACCTGAGGAGGCTCATGGAGGACATGATGTTACCTACATAGGTATGGATCATCATAACCTTAGGCATGTTAAGGTGATTTTTGGGTGGTTCCTAAGGTGGGGGATGCACATAAGGGGAATACATCTAATCACCAATGGAGAATTACCATGGGGATGGAATCATTCCTCTTTTGGATGATAAGGTGACATGGCACGAATTAAGGAGCAATTTTGGTGACCTAAATCCACACGATGTTGGCCACACATGGAAAAATGACGGTCTACTTTAGGTCATTGATGCTCAATATGTGACATTTTATTTTTCTTATGCTAGGATTAAAATCACTTCTTAGTGATGAACACCAAAAAACATAACTAATAATGTTTAGTTATATATGATTAGGAATTGATGTATTGATATGATTCTTATGTTACATTTCATTGTTTTAATCATGTTTATTATATTGGTTTAAATCACATTGTCCTTGTTATGTGGATGCCATTAGATCATAGCCAATTATGCACACTAAATTTTGAGGAACATGTTCTTAATAAATAATTTTCCTAAGCTTCCAATCGGTAGTAACTTTGACTCATGGGAGATGTTAAGGTTCTTGAATATCCTTACGATTGGACTTATCCCATTAATTTTTTATAACAATAATGTTTGGTATTATTAGTGATTGTTAAAGATATTTCATTATATAATTACTGTTTTCAATACATCAACAAGTGATTTCCTATTTTAGAGAGTTCATTTGATCTACTTTAATATTGAAAACTTGTGTTGGTAGAATATGTTGTGAATACATTAACATGATAATTTGCAGGGTATAACCTTTTGTTCTTAATATTATGTTTAACTTGATAAATGACTCAAGGTCATAACACTAATCATATTATTCCATTTATGCTCATGGTCAAGGCACTATTATTACAAAGCTGAACATGTTATTTCGTTGATTAGTTGGAAACCATCATTGGCACTAGGCCAATTGTGCCTCTTAATCCCTTATTTTTCCAACATTGTATATGACACTTATTCCTAAATCCATACATGAATATACACATTTTTGATCAATATTTAGTGGTCTTACTTAACTTGGAGGCATAGGACCTAGCCATGATTATGCAAATTAATTGGTCAAATGTCATGTTTTAATAAATCAATTGGGTATGATTTAGACCATGCACAAAGGTTAATATAGTCAACATTAAAAAATTTAGTGGATGACCTTGGGCATATATTCATTATATTTTTGACATCTGGACCATGTAGTAGGGTTTTTAAGAATCATGAAACTTGTATTTTTGGTTGTGGCATAGAGTAGTGGAGGAGGTCTAATCCATGGCATTATCCAAGAAGAAGGGAGAAGCAAATATGGGTGTGAAGGTTTGTAACTTGCACTTGGGAATGTCAATTTGAATGGTAGGAAGAATAAATGTGAAGGAAAAACCTAGTTTGAAAATAGGCATGTTGCATCTTTTCTAGATAAAATTTATGTGTTTTAAATCTTGTAAAGGGTAATGCAAGCTCTCTTATTTATGCCATGGCCTAGAGCATATTTGTGTGGATGTATGATTGTGTTGGTAGAAAATGATTTCTATTATTTTGGGATATGTTTTTGATTCATTTTTCCATGCATGTTTTTATATTTTTACATGTTTTAGTTCTACCAAAATAAGGTATAATCCTAAAAAATTTATGTTATATGTTTATCTAGGTAATAGCATAGTGTGTCTATTGTATGTTGAAATTATTGTGTAAATTATCCAAGATCGTTATGTGTATTTGGTATTGGAATTTATATTTTGAGTGGCTGGCAATTATTTATGCACATATTATGGTAAACACTAACCTCTTTGTAAGGGGGAAATGTTCTTGTTTTATTGTATTTTGCATGTATTCTTTGTGATTTCCTTTATATTAGCTTAGTTATTTTATTTTTATGTTATTTGTAATTTTTAGGGAATAATATGAACTTAATCAAGTTAAATATAAAATATTTGATGTCATAAAATATTTTGTGTTTAATATTAACCTATATGGGAATGACTAGTGTAAATTCTTAAGGAAACATAGAGATGTTGGCATGGTTGAGTAGCAGGCTTGATTGGTGTCATTTTTGTTTAATTTTATCTTAGGTTTATTTTATACAATAATGCATCATTTTAACAATTTATGCCCTTATAATTTATTTTTATAATGAAAAATCCTGAAATTTTGCATTTCTTAAACTATTATATTTTTCATAACCATCTTACCCAAACCTGCACAAGGTAGGAGGGGAGGAATTATGCACATACAATTTACAAATCATTGGAAAATGCAGCATAGATGTAAAACTATATACTCTATGGGTATAAATTATCAACTTGATTTAGATTAAATCTTACTATTGATGATTCTAGCTATAGTTAACCCCATTTTACATTATCATCTACCTACTCTATAAAAGACAAAAAAGTGGATCCTTGATCCAAAAATGGTAGTTGATAAAAATACTCACTAATTTCCAAGTTTAGAAAATTTAATTGTGTTTTTTCAATTTCCCCTCTTTTAACATGAAAATTGGGTTAAATGATTAAAAAATTAGTATTAAAATTTTGAAATTTAAAGAAAGTACTTAAGAATAGAGATAATCCACATACTTAGTTGATCATGGATTTCACCCTAAATTAGGCTATGTCTCTAGGTCCATTCAAAGGCTGAACTAATCAATTAAAGTGATGCAAAAAAACCATTTATTACATAAATTCTCCCAAAAATGGGCTCTCAATCTACAAACAAATGTCTGAGGTCCTCTTAGAAATTTGGCTCTAGATATAGCTCTAGATCTTCTAGACTATCTCTTATTTCTCTCTCCCAAATGCAGGGCTAGACAAGTTCATTTTAATGTCTATCAAAAGTATGTGAAATGGCTCTGGGCTTGTAACTTTTACTCTAGCAAGATAGGCATACAAAATGAGAGTGAATTAATTCATTCTAAGAAATTTTAGGATTATTTTATAGTCTGTGATTGATTGGCAATTATTAAAACTGTGGGTATTGAAATAAATTGCATTATATTCTTGTGGTTTCATATGCTGAGTAGTGGATTAAAAAAATGATATATGTTATTCCACTATGGGATATATTGGATATATATTGATAATATTACTTAATGGTTATTTATATTATTAGTCAATAAACCATTCATGAGCCATAAAGTTGCATATGTTAATAATGTTTAGTAGACAATATGATATTGGTATTGTTGCATGGATTACACTCATGATAGGTTGCATGAAGTTTACTTGAGATGGTAGTATTTTCATTCATCTTAATTTATATTAAATTGTATTTAAATTATCATAATTTTATCTAGAAGAGGAATAACATAACCATCTGTATCTTGATTCATCTCGCTACATTATTTTAATATAGGTACCAATTTAGATAAACCTTGTTGCTCAAATTCTTATTTTGCATAAATTTCCTCCCTCTAAATATTATATTTATATCTACATGGATTGTTAATTATGTCAAGGAAATAAATTCATACTTTGATAGTCTCTATATTTTTGTTTTAACCTTCATCTTGTTTAGAAATACCTTTGGGGTAATCTCTCCATGTATTTATGGATTTTTGTTGAATAACCAACAAATGTAGGACAAGTTTATTAATATCAAAGTACTACTTTTGGGTGGCTCCTTGATTTATGAATACATTATGATAATTTAAAGTTGGTTTTATTATTACATATAATAGTTGGTAGTGTTGACATTTTGCCATTGGTGTCCAACAACGTAAATATGTTTGGTTTTATAATAACATATATTTTTAGCATATTTATAGTACAATTGTTTGAGTGTTTAAGCATTCCTAATATTATTATAACTAAATATTCTTACTTAAGTGCTTATTCTAGATTAAATACTTGTTTCAATTGTGTCTTGGGTATGATCATGCTTTATGGATTAAATTATTTGTCAGTTCCTTAGTTATATTTTTCATACTCTTGCATTCCAAGTTGCAACGAGCTATATATGTTGAAGTTATTATATCGGTAACACCTGGGATTTTACTCCATGTGGATAATCATGACTTTAGGCAAGAAATGTTGTTTGAACTTTATGGATGCCAATATAAGTTAATCAACAAGTCTAAAGACTTGATCAAAGTTAAATCACCATGTAATGACAATATGAAAGTAAATAACTTATTGAGTTAGTGAAAATTTATATTTGACCAAAGAAACCACTAATGTAAGACATTAATCATATGAAACAATTAGAAAGTTTTATTCATCAGAATGAGAGTGTTTTCTAGAATTAGTATTTATTGTCTAAGGAAAATAAACCACATCATGTTGAATCATAATGTTAAGAGAGAGACAAAATTTAAGGTGATTTTTGAGGGGTTGTTTCAACATCTCCATAACAATGACTTGGACAAATTTACAAATGGAATCATATTAATTACCTAACACAAGACTTGTGGATTAAATCATATCAAATTCTAATGATACAAGAAAGAAAGACTTCATTCCACATGACATAAAATTTTATATGAATCTTATTACTAGTTAAAACAATGTTTTATTGATGAGAATAACCTTTATTGTACATATATAGTTGAACTTTAATCTTAACCTATATTATTTTTATGTGTATAACATGCAAAAACACAACCCTGAGTGTAATTTTTAAGACACACTTATTACATTTTCATTTGTAATTATAAAGAGTATTTTAAATTTTCTTATGACTTTCTATCAGTGAATTTAAAAGATATTTAAGATGACATAGGAATGATGACCTATCTTAAATTTTAATTTATATTTTTAAATTTGACATCTTAGTGCAAAATTAGGTGTATAACAATCAAATTATTTTATGCCAAATAAAACATAATCTTCAAATAGCAAAGAAAAAATTCAAGTAGTACCATCTCAAGCCATTTGAATTAAGTAGGCCATATATGCAACACTAACAAAGTGGCATGGCCAAAGTAAGATATTACCTCTTGAACTAAAATAAAGTATTCTTTTTAGCTATTAAACACAACAATTTAGACATACACAAAGGTTGATGCATTGAACTCATGAAACTATTTTATTGTTCAAGATAATTAGTAATGTTGATTAAAGTACGGAGGCTAATAAATTAAATGAAAAATATATTATAATATGTTCATGAAATAAGGAGATATTTTTATATAAATTTGTATCACTATTCTTGTTCTCTCAAATAATTGATCAGCATAGAAATGGTCCTCTATAATTGCCACATATCCTCTAAGATTACTCTCCCTAAACAAAAACAAGTGATTTGATGTGGCTTTAGTACCTGTTGTGAAGAGGAATATTTTGATTTTACAAGGATTGGAACTTTGATTATATTTTTTGAACACATGAAAAATTGAATAAAAGCCATGACGATGGATCCACATGCTTAAAAGTGAAGGCATACATAGGTAGAAAAATGAAACTAAACCTAGTAAACTAATTATACATTCAAGATAGGCCAACTACACACATTTTTAAGGTAATATTTTAAAGTTGATTATACAAAGCGTTATTCTTAATGGATACACCTTAGGAATAAATTTAATGGTTGACCTAGTATGTGATAATTATTATTGAGGATTATTAAACATTGTTTTAATATAATATATGTTAGAAAAAAATCATATATTTATTATAATTTTTCAAAAAATTAAGGATTTGTCCAAACTTTCACCTTGCATCTAATACAATCTATTAAAAAATAATTGTATTTTACAACTAAAAAATGTAAATATAGTCATATGACCATCAATTTAGTCACAACCCTCAATTATTCATATTAAATAAAAACCATCACCAAGTAAATAAAAATAAAATTTTATTATAATTAAAAAATAATTAAATCAAAATATATTAATGTGTATCTATAAACCAAATAATCTTCCTCATCTACCAAAAAACCCATAGTAAAATACAATTTTATATATCTATATACATTAAATAAACACCTTTTAATTATGACAAAACTCATCAAATGCTTTAAATATATATATACATGGAATATACACCTTTGAATGTGACAATGCTAATTATTATAAAAGTATAAATTATAAAAATATATTTATATTTATAGACATTGAATAATCAATGAGACTGATTGAAGAAATCCTTCATAGGAGAAGGATGATCTCGTCATGCGATTGATTCTTCTCTTGTTGATGCTCTTTTGGGATCAAGACTGGGAGTTGGTACATCTTTCCTCTCTAAGATCCTTATCTTTTTTGTATCCTTGTTGTTGTGGTTTTGTGGTTAGCCTTCTTTCTTTGAACTGCTTAACTATTTTTTATTTTTTTTCTCTTTATCTTGCTTATTCTTCTTTTCATTTGTTAGTGTTTTGTTTCTTTATTATTGGCTATGGTTTCTTGGTTGTGGTTTCATGTTGTGTCTTCCTATGGTTGGTGTTCACTTATGTTACTTATTTGATAGATCTAGGCCTCCCAATTGTGTCCTAGATTGGTTAGTGAGATCCAATCAAAAGCCTCTTGGCCTCTAGTTCATACTTTTGGTTTAAAAATAATAATAATAATAATAATAATAATAATAATAATAATAATAATAATAATAATAATAATAATAATAATAATAATAATAATAATAATAACAACACAAGTTTGCATGTATTTATGTAACAATCTAAAATATGCATGCAAAAGGAGGTTGAATGACAAAAAAAGATCACCCACTGTGCACACATTAAGTTAGTATTTTATGTCGGTCCACATGAGAAGAAAACTAAGATAAAATAAAGTGTATAATAGTACACAAAATAACAGTTGTGATTTTATGACTCTTTATGCTTATGGAAAATAATTAAATAATAGAAGAAGAGACCTTTGCTTTTTTTCTGACAGGGCATTTATTTTTCTCTAATTTTTTAATAATAAATGTTTGAATTTTCCCATGTAAATTATCTTGTCATTACCTTCACACCAATAGAAAATTATATAAATAAAAAAAATCAAAATTTACTTTTTTTAAAATACAATATAATGTAGAAAACCAATGTTAAAACTTTAGAAACTTTAAAAATATTTACATTACATAGTTTTCAATAAAAATTAGTGGGTAGAGATGATTATAATAGATACCTATTGTAGCATGTACTAATAAATCCATTGCAATGTTAATTTTTTTTATTCTATGAAGATAAACAAAATACACATTTCACTTTTAACTAACTATAGGACATCACTTTATGTCATAAGCCAACCATCACAAATTTGGATATATTGTTTGCAAAGACATCACAAAAGATTAACAATTTGAGATACTTTATTTTTTTTTTTTAAAGTACAAAAATTTCAATCTTTCATATTTTTTTTACATGTGTTGGTACCAGGGCCATAGATAATCAAACTTCTTTGGCTTAGTGTCAATGACTAAGGGGTATCCATTCCACCAAATTCACATAATACATGAACCAAACCTTATCTTTTTTTGGTGAATGGAATGATAACATAATTTATAATCATTCATGATAATTAGGCTAAAACCCTTTTGATGAGCTACTTTAATTTAAATATGCCATAATCAAATTAACTACAGAAGTATAATGACAAATTTTACATAATTGGTATACACCCTCAACTCTACCCAATCATATAGTTGATATTTCTTCACAAAAGAGTTGTGATATTTATATATGTTTATTATAATCTATCTAGTAAAAATGATGATGTATTCCTTACTTCATACATACATGATAAGGGAAGAAATGTTATAATTTCTCGACTGCAAGAGAGAATCACTGCTAGACTTCTATTGTAATTACTTGTAACATGGAAAGGCCTTGGCTAGTTTTAAGTGAATGGAATTGACATGTGTAAATATAAAATCTAAGACCTTTGTTGGCATCATCTTATCCTATGAAAATATGTAAGATTGGGATCAGGGTATTTGCATCGATCAAAGCATAATGGAACACAAAATTATTTCTATTATTATATTTGATAATGCCTTGATAGACATATAAGTAAAATATTAAAATATGGAAGCAAACAAAAATTATGAGATCTATTTGAAAAAATGCCTTAAATAAATTTGATATCATAGACTCTGATGGTTTTAGGATAGGCACAAAATGGTGCTTTGGAAAAATATTTAATGCTTTTCAAAGAAATGCCTCAATGATATGTGGTCTTGTAGACTGTAATAATTAGACAAAATAGGTTTATTGATAAAGCCTAGGATAATTTTAAGCAAATTCAAGTAAATGCAAACTCCACTACATTTTCTAGGATCATCCCAACTTATTCTAATATGGGACTTTTGAAACAAGGTATGGATATCCATCAAATCATAACTAAAGGAAAATTTTTGTCTGGTATCCAAATACTTTTAATTTAATTTTTATGAAATATGAAAGCATCAAATATCTAAAAGAAGGTTTGCCCATACTTCAAACATCATAATATCTACCAATTTTACTTAAAACAAGTGTTGTGATGTGATTTTAGTACCTGCTACTCAAATGAATATTATAAAACATGGTATATTGAATTAGCAAGAATTAAAATATAAAATATCACAATCCAAGTTGTCCCAAAAACTTGCCAAGTGGTTTAATTCTTGTGATCATATAGATTTTCATTGTTGTTTGAAGTGGAAGGACCAATGTTGTAGTAGATGATTTGAGTAGGAGGCACCATCTATTGATCATGATGAGAAGTGAAGTTATTGGGTTTTAATAACTAAAAAGTGAGTATGGGTTTATCTAAATTTTATAAAAAATATGATGATCTTAGTACCCCCAAAGATAAATCTTTTGAGGATTATGTGTTGGCTAAAATATTTCTATTCAATGATATGCAATTGTGCATTCACTTGGGATTTAAAAAAGAGGAATTGATTAAAGAATTGCAGTCAAGGAGCTTAGTAGGAAACTTGGGAGGGACAAAACTTGTATTTTACTTATAGAACTTTTCAAATCATTAAAATGGTACAACTAAATATTAGATTGTATAAACCCCTCATTTTACATAAACATCCTTGGGATGATATTTAGATGGATTTTTTGTGGGGGTTATGATGCACCTGGAGAGGAAAAGACTTTTTTTTGTGGTTGTGGACATATTTTCTAAAATAACACATTCCTTGTTTGCAAAAATGATAGCGATGTAATTAGAATAAATGATTTAATTTTTAGACAAGCTATGCACTAACATATATTGTTGAAGACCATTATAAGTGACTTTGATACATGATTTCTGAGTAAATTTTGGAGGAACCTATGGATAAATTTTGAAAGTAAGCCACAATTTAAATACACACACACACACACACACACACACACACACACACACACACACACACACACACACACACACACACACACACACACACACACACACACACACACACACACACACACACACACACACACACACACACACACACACACACACACACACACACACACACACACACACACACACACACAAATTACATTGATATATATAACGTGTCACTTAAATTTATACATATATCTAATCAAGTTTCTTTGATTCCATCATTTAAAATACATAATCATCCCCTATTACCATCACTTATCAAATCCCCTTAAAATATTTCACCATTTATATAATAAGCCCCTAGCACCATCTTAACATTATCTTTATAACTTTGTAACAATAATCTATTAAATAGTAGACTAAAGAGAATATAATTTTCTTGCATATTTTAATAGGAGATAAAACAACACATGAACATATATCTAATTGATTTTATTTGAGTCCATCCTTAAAAATACCTAATCATCCCCTATTACCATCACTTCCCAACTCGCCTTAAAATCTTTCATAATTTATATAAGAAACCCCTAGCATATTCTTAATATCATCTTGATAACTTTGTAACAATAATATATTAAATAGTGGACTAAAGAGAATATAATTTGCTCATACATTTCAATAGGAAATAAAAATTGCACATGAACTATATATTTAACATAGGGAGAAACAAATGAAAAAGCATATTTCCCATGTGATTTGGCATTACTATATTTCAAGTGGGCTTCTTTGAACATTGATCAAACAAATGCACTTCTAAATGGATGAAGCACTTATTTCCTTGACACATGAGTGAGATCAAATTTTAAATTAAAATAAATTTTCTAATATACTTTAATTATTTTTAGAAAATATAAGGCCCAAAAAATATTTATTTAATAAAAGCTTGTCACACCACCCTCCACTACACATTGAAGACTCACACATCCCCATCCATATTGATTGTGTACATTTATAAAAAGTATATTGATGATATTCTAGGGAATATAATAGCCTTTTTTATTGTCTATGGGGTAACCAACATGTTGACATTTTAATATTTGGTAACCAACATGTGGACATTTTAAAATCTTCACTTGCTTATTGCCTAGTGAATCTGATTGTGAATAAATACTCTACTACCTACTTGGTGAATCTGATTGTGAATATATACCTTGTTTCCCACCTAGTTTCCTTCTTCATCCTACACTCTATTATCTCATATGAATAAAAAAATAATTTTGTTTGCACTGCTTCTTTTGATATACTTTAGAAATATTATATTATATAATCATGATAAAGTGGACAAACTACACTTCTACATGACTTCTAATCTATTATCTTTAAAATGATTTTAATAGGGGTGTAATATTTATCAAGTAAGATTTTTATATATTATAACCTAAACCTAAATATATAGCTTTAATTCTTGGTCTGAGAGAAGTCTTAAAAGTATACTTATAAAGGCGTTTTCCTAGAAAATTATTTTCAAGCTCAAATTTCTTATATAATTTTGAAAGTTTTAAAGTAGAGGGAACATAGTTTATGACCATACCTTTAAGATTATATTCTATTACTTAAATTTGAGGTGTAAATTTATCACACTCTTCTCGATCAGGTATGCTTTTTTTAAGATATATTATGGGTAATTATGGGTGAGTTTAACTGGCATGCACAAACTACTTATGTGTTGATGTTAGCTCACCCAAGGTCAAGTTTTCAAACTAACAGGCATTTTCAAACTAATCACTACCAACATCATCATAATCACCAAAATTATTTCAAATTAATAGGTCTCTTTTGTGGCACTTCAAGATTTAAAAACCACAAGGAATCTTGTGGAGCGGGTGGAGAGCAGCATCAATTCAGTTCTAAAGAGAATGGAGTCTTGTTTGAACTATGTGATGCCATGTAGATCATAGTGATGGATATGAGGAAGAAGAAAATAATATTTATGAATGATATTGATGTATCTTGTGAACATGTAAATAGGTGAAGTCACGTGATATGAAAATCTAGGAGTAAATTTGAATTTATAGCAAGGATAATATATGTAATTACATGTTGTTGTGGGTTGAGTAAATGTTAGCCAAAAGATATGAATGAATGCATGAATATTATTTTTTTCCTTCGTGTCACTCAAGACCTAAATTTGATAATTTTATGGTTATATTTAAATTTTTTTATCTATAAAATATAGTCAATTTTTAAAGAGACCGTATTAGATGCAAGGCAAAATTTTAGGTAAGCCATAAAAAAAATATAAAGGATTACAATAAATACATAAAAATTTTCTCATGTTTCCTCCTCCTAAGATAAATTATATAAACATTTAAAGGGCAATATTAAATAAATAATAGTCATAAAAATTCATGATAGGAAAGGTCAACCATCAAATTTAGGCTCTAGTGACACCGATATAAATTGTATGATTTGGAATTATGTCCTAAATATGACTTTCAACCCTACTTGTCATGATTTTTTCTATGACAGTTATCTATTCAAAATTTACCTTCAAATTTTAATATTGTCCTTAGTATAAGAAATAAATATTAGAGAACATATATATTTTTTCTATAATCTTTTATATATTTTGATGGTCTACCTAGAAGTTTACCTTTGATCTTATACACTCTCCTAAAGAAATTAATTGTATTTTATAGATAAAAAATGTAAATACATCCATAGGGCCATAAAATTTAGGCCATGCTTGGAATTAATTGAGTTAAAATTGGATAATGGATAGTTGTTTTCTTCTTGCCATACAAATTAAACTAGAACTTTCCCAAAAGGTATAAGTTATCCCAGAAAAGGGATGTAATATTATGTTTTGGTAAAGTGGGTTTTTTAAAGTGAAAGATTGTAAATCATCAATTTTACTTCATTCAAAACCAATGGCCACTAATCCCATATCACCTTTTGTGCATGAATCATATATAAATAATTATATGATATGTCTAATGTAGGTGATAATGGAAAATGAGGTTGTGTGTTCCTTCATATGAGAATGTGTTATGTTTGGAGGAGACATTTCATTTTGTAATGATCTTGAGCAATGGCAATGTGTTTGGGAAGGACAAGACCATATAGATCATGAAATTGGTGAAATATTTCAAGGTGATTTGGGTTGTATTGGTGAGGGGTGATAATAGGGTATTTTAGGTGGACTTGAATAAACCCAAGTAAATACCCATGTAAAGTTCAATGACATATCACAATTTTCAATAAATTTTTTGGCTTCTGTAAAAAGATTTAAATTACAAAATACATAATTAAAATATGCATCATCTCAATGAAAACAAATGTTAGATATCTAATGCCTCCTCTGAAAATATAGAGAATGTACTATGTGTTAATTTAGAAGAGTATAAACTAATTAGATTAAAATTTTGACTACTTTGACTTTTCAAAACCTAATGAGACAACACTAAAACTAATTATAAGTAAATTATAAAAAGCTTCTTCAAGTAAATATGCCTCCTATATAATCTAATTGACCAATACATGATGCCATATTCAAATATATATAGATACATATTTTTCAAATATTTTTCCATTCTCATTCTTAGTAACACTAACAATAACCATTGTATTCATAACAATAGTTCTCAATTTATTTACTCAATGAATATAGTAAAGGTAAAAAAACCAACTCAAGGACAAGCACTGTTAATTTTGGGTAGTTTTATGGCCCTGGGTTTAAATCTCCACCAGTATCTAGATACTAACTCTATGGCTCCAACAATCTAATAGATCCACTATGTTTTGACAAGGGGGTAAGATAAAAACACCTAAAGGGATAAAATAAGTAGGAAGCCATAGGAGGTCTATGATAGCTATCCAATTTTACATCTTGTACTAGGCCACATATGGACTTATAGGACTAGGTTAGGTTAGCTTGATCAAACACACAAAGGAACATGTATCTCTAATTGGTCTATCCACATAAATGCAAGTAAAGTAAGGGAGAAAATAGTGCATTCTAACTAGGAAAGTGAAACTATTAGAACAAACAAGAAATTTCATAAGTAAATGACAATTAGTAAATAGGCAAATCTAAGAATTGAAAGATATTATCAATAAGAGAAATGTTTGAAAGAGAGAATGCAAATGCCTTTCCAAATATATGATAAATACTCATTCAAAATGAAACCATCCGTAGCATGTAATCTCTATCCCTAGCAATAATAATACTCTAATAAAAATAAAGATTTCACTTTGCAATCAAGGTGCCCTCAGATCATGCTAAAACATAATGCAAATAACTACCAACTGATAATCCAAGGTCAATCCGATTAGATGAAGACCAAGTTGTAGTGAACAGCCTTGTCAAATCCAATGTTGTCAATTTGGGAGAGTGGGTGAAGCAAGAGTAAGGATAAAGTTACCCAAGTGCACAAATTAGGGGCAATGCCAACCTATGGAGTAATAGAACAATCAATAGAAGGGTAGGAATAACTATGAAGCAACAAAGGTGGAACCCATCTAACTATCAAGTGTATGATTAAATTTATCTCAAAGTGGAGGAGAAATAAAATTAGCCACAAGAGGAGAGATGAAATATCAAAAATTGAAGAAGAATGTCTTTTCAATAGATGGCTAAGACCTCCCATAAATATTAACAACTGAAGAATCTAGGTAGAGTAGCTCAAGAAATATGAAGAGTTATGTAGTTGAAGGAGAGTCCAAAGAGAGGCTAATGTAAGCTCAATAAGATTTAATCAAACTAAAATGAGTTGAGGGAGACTAATATAAACTCATAAAGATATTAAGTGGGAATTTTCAACTGATATAGGGATTCCCCAAGTCATACTCACCAAAGAATGATTGTTTTTATCTGTTTGGCAATGGCCAAGAGTGAAATAGTACTTTCTAGGAGGGTGGTGGCCTAGGCCAAGGGTAATTAGGCAAAATGGAAGCCTAACCCAAAATTAGACCATTGGTTTTTCTTGAATGGGTGCCTAGGTCACATATTAACCAAAAATGACCCAAAATGCCTCAAAAAAGGGCCTTGCAAGGTGAAATAAGGCCTAGGAGTGCTCAAGGAAGTACAATAAGGTATGGTAGAATGTGGGAAGGCCTAATAGGGTGTATATATGGTAGGTAACTCTTCAAATTATTGATTGGGATCAATAAGGTCTATGAATATTTGGTAGTTAGTATAAAACACATACATAATCATTAAGAGGAATAAGGTCAGAGGAATAACAATTGCATATGCCCCTAAGGTAAAAATAGTGAGTGTTTAATAGAATAATGAGTGTTTTTTAGTCCTTAGAAACCAAAGCAAAAAATTAAGAAATATACAAAAGGGAAAAGAGAGAACATCACATGTTCTCACCTAATGAGAATGGTGGTGGGTGAAATATCAATGGCATGATCCAAAGGGTACAAAAGACCATGATTATTCCCTGAGGTGCATTTGAATAGGAGTGCATAGGCCAGACAACCAAGGAGATCTCAAATGTCTAACAAAGAACATCATAAGAGGGAAAATATGATTGATAAGTCATAACCTACTCTTGAAAGTGCTAAAAAATCCCCAAAATAAGCTCAAAAAGAGGCCAAATAGAAGGCAACCATAGGGAAAAAGGAAAGAAAACATCCAACTCCTTAAACTCACTAGTTATGACCCAAACCATCAAAACTTAGGAGGTTGGACCATCATCATTGAGTGAGATATCTAAACCTAAATAAGTAAGAGGGTGGTGGAACTTGCAATGAATCTTCATTATCTCCTTGTAATCCCTTCTCTCATTAAATGAGCTATGTGTCATCATGAGATTCTCATAAGCCCTCCTCTAATAGAATGAGTTGTGTGTCATGAAATAAATGTAATGAAACTCAAGATCTAAATTAGCAACTCTAGAGTCCTCTTAAGGGGATGCATTAAGAGTATTGATTCCATAATGGAGTAGTTGTGACAAGGTCAGCCTCAATGAAGAATTCATGATGAGGGAGGGAGCTCAATGGTCAGGGAGACATATAAAAAGATATTTTCAAAGAGTGAAACACCACCTTGATGTGTAAAAGAGAGGGGAGGAGATGAAAAGCATGTAACAGGTGTAGGAGGAGTGAACATCAATTGATAGTTAATAAGATAAAACATTCATCTTTGAGAAAACAATAATCATCAATGGGTACCTTGGGTGAACCAGATGAGCCCTATGAGGAGACTACCAATGCCTAATCAAATGGATTTGTCTTAGCATATAGCTATGTTGAGGTATCTACGTCAACCTCCAAGTTATGAATCTTACCTTTATGCATAAAATGGACCACATAAAATTTAGTCAATGTAGTGGACTACATGGTTGTAGTATAGGGATGACCAAGGATCATGTTGTATGAGAGATCTATGTCTAACACACAGAACTCAATCCCGACTGTCTTAGATCCAAACTTGACCTGAAGCTTCACATTACCTAGTGACATGACTGTGTCTTTATTTAAACTAACATAATTATGGTGAGAGTCATAAACCTTCCTATAGATAATACTTATCTTTTTTAATTCCTACAAATACATGATGTTCATTCCAACATCCTCATCTATGATGCATCTTTTGATGCAAAAATTGTCAACTGAGGTCTCAATATAACGTGGGAATTTATCACTCTTTTCCATATTGGAAAGATTTAGCATGGAGGCAAGGTCAAAAGATAAGGTAGGCAGGTGATGACGATTAGGGATGGCTAATTTAAACTAAACTTCAATGTCATCTCATAGTGGCACCTTGTGGGAGAGATGAATCTCATCAAATATGAGCCCCCTTTGTTCAATGCAAAGGTAGAGAAAGTCCCAGATGGATATCTTAATAAAGAGGGATTGTAACTCCTCTATGATATAATAAGGGCATTACCTATCATGAGGAGGGATATTGAGCCAAAATTCAAATATGAATTTTAGATTCTTTGTCCCCATGGGTGGGTCCATGAGACTCACTCCTAGTATCTCCAATGGGATTGGTCATTTGACTCAAGTATGTGTTGAAAAAGCACTCATACCTAGTAGTGTCTATGTCAATAGCATCAATGACCTTGATATTTACACACTTAGCCTTCCATTTTGATTCGGTTGAGGAAGAGGAACTAGAAGAGGTAGAATAATGAGAAGGAGAGCAATGGATCTTAACCTTAGATTTCTTCTTCATGTTGTTTTCATTATTTTCCTTATCATGGTCAGGAAGAAGCTCCATGAACAAATCTAGATTGTGCTTGGGATCATCAAGTGGAGAGATTTGGGGAGTAGATTAGATATCAACATGAGTTTTTTTGGTGACACATTCCTTGTCAGAATTCTCCTTCATCTTGTGAAAGTTATAGAACTTAGTAGGATCATAAGAATATGATATATGTTTCCATCCTGCATGCTTTTCAAGTTCCTTATTTTTAGTTTACCTCTTACTAAGATTATTTAGCTCGTGACCATCCTTATTATCTTTCTTCTCTATCAAATAATCAATGACACCATCACTAGTCGTATTACAGTTGTGATCACACATGAAGGATGGTCAAAGTCAATCTTTGAAAACTCATTAATAGCTTCATTGTAAAAGGTGGGATCATGCTTGAGGACCTCAAAGTGAACTTCCTATCTTAATGCTCATGTTAACATATAATAAAGATGATCATCTATGAACCTTGTCCTACACGTGTGTATAATTGATGTCACCTATGCACAGAGTCAAAGTTTGACTCACCTTTGGCCTAAACCATGGAGGTGAGAGATTGGATGTTGAGGTTAAATAGTCTAGTGATCCAAAGGATTTTTTTTAATGGTTCAGAAAATATTTATTCCACATATCCATTATGATCCCATCGTGATAGTCTTTTATTCATAATATCCAAATTATGGTTTTTAATTATTCCCATCGTAATTTCTATATTATTTTTAATATCCTATTTTATGGTTTTATTAAAACCATGGATAATTTTGCCTAAGTCCCAAATTTTAATTATCCCCACATGGAAGGTTATTACGAAAAAAGACCATGGGATTTTATCTTTTTAAAAAAATACCTTTATCCCATTTTAAATAAAATCTTTATACCATTCATGACCTTTTCCACATGGAATTCCATTCCACTTTACATGGGGGGTGAATTTGGTAACATGGGATTATTTATAAACTAAGCCAATAAACTTTATTCCCACCGTAGAGATTTGCATGGGAATGTTTTAAACTAAATTCCTTTTAACATGCATGAAATATGCTATGACCTGTGTCTAGCATTAAAATCCTTTTACTCCATGCTTTATCCACTTGCCTTTTATGTTCCACGTGTGGTCAGTGATTATGGATGGGGGAAATTAGGTGGATAAAATTTTCATTTATATTTTACATCCACATCAAAATACCTTTATTTAGTGCCTAAAATCTAAAATATGCATGATAAACTCATCTTTACCATGCTTCACCCCACTCTTACCCTCCATGTGGATATCCTTTAAATGGGTTACATGGAATTTATTCCACTTCATTCATTTCCATATCCATATGGTTTTGGGGTTAATATGCATGCTAAAAGTATTTATTTGGACTGATTCATATATTGGTTAATAGGTGGAAGATTAAATGGGGCATTGGAAATATTTGGGTGAAACATTTTGATAAATTAAGCATGTCATTTTAACCTCCCATAAACTATGGGATTTATTCCATTTAATTTACATGTAGCTTATTATGGGAGTTTAAGAACTTCAAGGTAGAATGCAAGTTTTTAGCCAACATTGGCTATTAACAATTTTATTTCATTTTATATTGTGAATGATTTTTTATTATCCATAGATAGAGAATAGGGAAAATACAGATTGTATATTTTTATTTACAAGGGTATAATTTTTTAATAGCCCGATTGAGGCCATTTTTTCCTATTACAAAGTATTGTAAACCTGTAAAAATTACAAAGAAGTTATTTGCCCATTTTAGAGAAGAAATCTAGAGAATAAATTACTTGTAAAGATTTGAATGAATAGGGAGACATTTATTGATTAGGTTTAGAGTCTTTAATATATAGTTTTCAATTATATTATAGGTACAAGGTTCATTTATCATTATTGGGAGTTGTATTATTACATACAAATTGATTTTTAATGGATCAGATTGTTATTTAGCAATCCTAGAGATGTAGCCATTGGTGAAAACTGTAAGCAATATATAGTCTCTATTTTATTTTGGTTTTTCCATTATGTCAGTTTAAGAGTGAGTCAGATAACTACACATAGCATGTGCCTATCATATGTGCATCAATAAGGGTTCCAATGATCACTTGATACTTGATAACATTATTCATCTCATTGGTAATAAGAAACTAATTGTCTCAAGTTTATAGCCTCATGGGTCATCAATAGTCCAAGCCATAGATGTAGGTCCTAGGTTTCCTCAACTGCCACCATTAGTGTGAATCCATAGAGATTGGTACACCATAATTTGGGTCAAGTAAATAAGATACAATCATGGAGGGATTATTTTGTCACAAACTGAACCAATAAAGTTACATGAGGGATATAAAGAACATGAAAAATCATAATCAGGGGAAGGAGACCAACACCAACCATGATGAGAGGTGAAGAGGGGTGGTAGGAGTCCTATGAAATATGAAGACTATTTAGAGAAGACCAAATAAAGTACCAAATAACTACACTACCTACAAAAATGGTAAAATAGAAAGATGGATTCAAGAGAGGGCTAGGTACAAGAAAGTAGTAGCACCACTGACTAAAAGAATCAAAATACTATGATTGTATCCTGAGGTGCATCCTAAGAGGAGTGCATAAGACAAATGACCAAGGAGATCTGAAATGTTTGACAATGAACATATCAAGAGGGAAAATATACCTGATCAGCCATAACCTACTCTCTAAAGGGATAGAAAATCCCTAGATAAGCTCAAAAAGAGGCCAAATAGAAGGGAACCATGGGGAGGAAGGAAAGAAAGCATGAAACTCCTCAAACTCACCATTTATGACCTAAACCATCAAAACTTTAGAAGTAGGGCCATCATCAATGACTGAGATATCTAAACCCAAATAAGTAAGAGGGTGGTGGCACTTGGGATGAGCCATCATGAAAGTGTTTCAATCCTTACTCTCATTAAATGAGTTATGTGTCATCATGATATTCTCATAGGCTCTCCTCTCATTAAATGAGTTATGTGTCATGAAATGGATGCAATGACACTCAAGATCTGAATCATCAACTCTAGAGTCCTCTTTAGAGGAGGCATTAAGAGTGTTGATGCCATAATGGAGAAGTTGTGATAAGGACAACATCGATGGAGAAGTCATGATGAGGGAGGGAACTCAACGGTCAAGAGACATCTCAAAAGAGATTGCCTTGGAGTGAAACACCACCTTGATACCTAAAAGATAGAGGTAAAGATGAAAATTATGTAAATGTTGCAAGAGGAGTGAATATTGATTGATAGTCAATAGGATAAAACCATTCATTCTTGAGAAAATAATATTCATCAATGGGTGCCTTGGGTGAACCAACTGGGCCCTACAATGAGAGTACCAAAGCCTCATCAAATGGATTTATCTTAGCATATATCCATGTTGAGGTATATATCCTCATAAATTTTAGATTCCTCATGCCAATGGGAAGGTCTATAAGACTTGCTCCACTATTATCTCCAACAGGGTTGGTCACTCAACTCAAGCATACATTGACAAAGTACTCACACCTAGTAGTGTCTATGTCAAAAGCATCAATGAAATTTCTACTTCCATGATTAACCATCCATTTTGATTTGATTAAGGAAGAGGAACTAGAAGAGGTAGAACAATGAGAAGGAGAGTGATGGACCTTAGCCTTGGATTTCTTCTTGTTGTTGTTCTTATTATTTTCCTTGTCATGGTCAGGAAGAAGCTCCATGAAAACATATAGAATGTAGTTAGGATCATCAAGGGGAGAGTTTTAGGGAGTATATGAGGTCTTAACCCAATATTTTTTTGTGACACATTCCTTGTCAGAATGCCCCTTCATCTTTTGAAAGTTTTAGAACTTAAAAGGATCATAAGAATATGATATATATTTCCATCTTGCACTCTTTTTAGGTGCCTTATTTTTAGCTTACCTCTTACTCAAATTATTTACCTCATGACCATCCTTATTATCCGTATTCTCTATCAAATAATCAATGACACCATCATTGATCATATTATGGTCATGATCACACACGAAGGATGCCTTGTGAGTTGGCATAGGCCTAATCCCTACATGAAAATCAAAGAATTCAATCTTCAAAAACTCATTAATAGCTTCATTTTAAGATGTGGGATCATGCTTGAGGACCTAAAAGTAAACTTTTTATCTCCATGCTCATGTGAACAGATCATAAAGATGATCATCTGTGAACCTTATCCTACACATGTGGATAATTAATGTCACCTATGCACAAAGTCAAATTTTGACTCACCCTTGGCCTAAACCATGCAGGTGAGTGATTGGATGCCAAGGTTAAATAGTCTATAGATATTAGAGTACTGGATTAAATCATCCTGAAGAAGCTAAAATTTAGATAGGGAATCTGGTGGCAAATTTTAGAACCAAGCCAAAGCTTCGACTCATAGGGTGCAAAAAAAATCAACATTATATACTCATCCTATTCTTAATCCATAAATGACATCATGAATGTCATTTTATTCTTTGCGGGAATAGCATCATAGATTCCATTGAACATGGTTATTTTAGTGATCATATTGGGAATGGGAAAGGTGTGCACCTAAGGGACCAAGGGGTTACTACAGATATCCTCATATTTATGGTTGATGGTTGGATGGAAATGAGCAACTTGAGAAAGCTCATGGAGGCCTTGATGTTACCTACATAGGCAGGGATCATCATAACCTTAGGCATGTTAAGGTGATGCTTGGGTGGTTCCTAAGGTGGGGGATGCACATAAGGGGAATACTCCTAATCACCGATGAAGAATGACCATGGGGATGGAATCATTCCTCTTTTGGATGATAAGGTGACATAGCAGGAATGAAGGAGCAATTTTGGTGACACAAATCCATTTGATGTTGGCTACACATGGAAAAATGAGGGTCTAATTTAGGTCATTAACTCTCAATATGTGACATTCTATTTTTCTTGTGTTAGGATTCAGAGCACTTCTTAGTGATGAACATCAAAAAACATAATTAATAATGTTTAGTTCTATGTGATTATCAATTGATTTATTGATATGATTCTTATGTTTCATTTCATTATTGTAATCATTTTTATGGTAATGTTTTAAATCACATTATCCTTGTTATGTGGATTCCATTAGATCATATCCAATTATGCACACTAAATTGTGAGGAACATGTTCTTCATAAATAAGTTGGATAAGCTTCCAATCGATAGTAACTTGGGCTCATAGGAGATGCTAAGGTTCTTGAATATCCTTACAATTGGAATTATCCCATTATTTTTTTATAACAATGATGTTTGGTATTATTAGTGCTTGTTAAAGATAGTTCATTATATAATTATTATTTTCAATACATCAACAAGTGGTTTCTTATTTGAGAGAGTTCATTTGATCTACTTTAATATTGAAAACTTGTGTTGGTAGAATATGTTGTGAATACATTAACATGATAATTTTTAGGGTATAACCTTTTGTTATTAATAGTATGTTCAACTTAATAAATGAATCAAGGTAATAACACTAATCATATTATTCCATTTGTACTCATGGTCAAGGCATTATGATTACAAAGATGAACTTGCTATTTTGTTGATTGGTTGGAGGCCATCATTGGCACTAGGCCAATTATGCCTCTTAATCCCTTATTTTTCCAACATTGCATATGAACCTTATCCCTAAATCCATACATGAATATACACATTTTGGAATAATCTTTAGTGGTCTTACTTAACTTGGAGGCATATGACCTAGCCATGATTATGCAAATTAATTGGTCAAATGTCATGTTTTAATAAATCAATTGGGTATGATTTAGACCATGGACAAAGGTTAATATAGTCAACATTAAAAAAATTAGTGGATGACTTTGGGGATATATTCATTATATTTTTGACATCTGAACCATGTAGTAGGGTTTTTAATAATCATGAAACTTGTATTTCTAGTTATGGCATAGAGGAGTGGAGGAGGTATAAGCCACGCCATTATCTAGGAAGAAGGGAGAAGTAAATAGGGGTTTGAAGGTTTGTAACTCGCACTTGGGCATGTCAATTTAGATGGCAGGAGGAAAAAATGTGAAGGAAACACCTAGTTTGAAAATAAGCATGTTACATCTTTTTTAGATAAAATTTATGTGTTTTAAATCTTGTAAAGGGCACTGTAAGCTCTCTTATTTATACCATGGCCTAGGGCATATTTGTGTGGATGTATGCTTGTGTTGGTAGATAATGATTTATATGATTTTGGGATATGTTTTTTCTTCATTTTTCCTTGCATGTTTTTATATGTTTACATGTTTTAGTTATACCAAAGTAAATTATAATCCTAAATTTTGTATGTTATATGTTTATCTCGGTAATATCATAGTGTCTCTATTGTATGTTGAGATTATTATGTAAATTACCCAAGATGGTTATGTATTTGGTATTTGAATTTATATTTTGATTAGAAATAAATTATTTATACACATATTATGGTAAACATTGACCTCTGTGTAAGGGGGAAATGTTCTTGCTTTATTGTATTTTGCATGTATTCTTTGTGATTTCTTGTGTATTAGCTTAGTTATTTTCTTGTTATGTTCTTTGTATTTTTTAGGGAATAATATGAACTTAATCAAGTTAAATATAAAATATTTGATATCATAAAATAATTTGTGTTTAATATTAACCTATATGGGAATGACTAGTGTAAATTCTTAAGGAAACATATAGATGTTGGCATGGTTGAGTAGCAAGCTTGATTGGTGTCATTTTTGTTTAATTTTATCTTAGGTTTATTTTATACAATAATACATCATTTTAATAATTTATGACCTTATAATTTATTTTTATAATGAAAAATCTTGAAAGGTTGCATTTCTTAAACTTTAATATTTTTCACAACCATCTTACCCAAACCTACATAAGGTAGGAGGGGAGAAATTATGCACATACAATTTCCAAATCATTGGAAAATGTAGCATAGATGTACAACTATATACTCTATGAGTATAAAATTATCAACTCAGTTTGGTTTAAAGCCTACTATTGATGATTCTATCTATAGTTACCCTGATTATACATTATCATCTACCTACTCTATAAAAGACAAAAAAGGGGATCATTGATCCGAAAATGGTAGTTGATGAAAATGCTCACTAGTTTCCAAGTTTAGAATATTCAATTATGTTTTCTCAATTTCCCCTCTTTTTATGTGAAAATTGGCTTCAATTATTAAAAATTTAGTATTAAAATTTTGAAATTTAAAGAAGGTACTAAAGAATAGAGACAATCTACAAACTGAGTTGATAATGGAGTTCACCTAAAATTAGGTTGTCTCTGGGTCCATTTAAAGGCTGAACTGATCAATTAAAATGATGCAAAAAAACCATTTCTTACATCAAATTCTCCCAAAAATGGGCTCTCAATCTACAAACAAATGTCTAAGGTCTTCTAGGAAGTTTAGCTTTGGATCTTTCAAACTATCTCTTTTTTCTTTCTCCCAAATGTGGGGCTAGACAAGTTCATTGTAATATCTGTCAGAAGTATGTGCAATGGATCTTGGCTTGTAATTACTACTCCAACAAGATAGACATACAAAAAAAAATTAATCTCCCATTAAGGGACTAAAAGTTCCCTATAATGTCTCTTGGAGGTTTGTGCAACAAGCTCTTGGCCTTCAATGTGCTACTCCTATAATATCAGACATTAAAACTTTGCTTTCTCCTCTTGTTTTCCTTTACAAGTGCTTGATGCTTACAATTTTTCTTCTATTATTCTCCTTTACAAGGGTTTAAAGCTTTAAAACTTTCTTATGTCTCTTTGATTATAATATTGAGCCATTAGTAATGTTTCCAATGCCCTAGATCTATGGGTTAAAGCCTTATCCCTTTTGCATAGGGTTATGGATTCAAATCCCTTTATAATATGCTTCATATCATTTATTTTTAGAAATAAATCCCAAAAGTAAGGGATAAATATAAAGTCTTGTATGGTTGTGGACATATTTTCTAAAATAAAACATTCCTTATTTGTAAAAATACTAGCGATGTAGGTAGAATTGATGATTTATTTTCCAAATAAGTTATCCACTTACATGGATTGTCAAAGACCATTACAAGTGATTGTGATACTTTATTTTTCAGTAACTTTTGGAGGACCCTATGGATATAGTTGGATAGTAAGCCATAATTTAGTTTTGCATATCATTTCTAAATCAACAAGAAAGTTGAGGTAGTGAGTCAAAGTTTGATTGGTGGAAGTTTCAAGTAATGGGATCAAATATCAATGCATGTCGAATTGACATATAACTTAAGCACTAATAGATCTATAGGGAAATTGAAATTTCAAATAGTTTATGGAGAAAATACAAAACGAGTAGCAGACTTGCTTGATTTCCCTTTGAACATCCCTATTTATCACGATGGTAAGATTTTTGTTGAGCACATTCATGAGGTCCATTAGAAAGTTAGGGATTCATTATATTCTACAAATTATCAATATATATAGGAGGCTACTGTGCAATGTTATACCTTCTTGATTCTAATCCACTTGGGTTGATATTTAATGAGTATGTTGATCCAAAACTCGAAAGCTTTGATCGAAAGATAATTCAGAAATAAGAACAATCCAATTCAAATAATGCTATCTCTGAAAAGAGGTGTTTTGTTGAATCAAAAATTGCAAATACAAATATATGCTTATCTCTGGGAAGAGATGTCTGCCTCCCCATTTCGGGAAGTTCTTCATTTATACATATTATCTCGCGGGAGATTTAGTGGCTCGAGGAATTAATGGGTGAAGACTTAAGACAATACAGCATTGAGGAAATAACTGTCGCTGACAATTTCACTTCCAAAATTTAAAACAATACAGAGCTCGATGACATAAAACAATACAGAGCTTGAGGACATAATAGGTGAGGATTTAAAGCAATACAGGATTCAAGGAATTAACTATCACTCGATAATTTGGCATCCAAGATTTTTAACAATACAGAGCTACACGCAGCCCTACGTAGTCTACCAGCCACCCACTCTAGGGCCTTACAACAACCACTTTGGTAGCCATTGTCCATTATATCACCACATCTTGGCACTCGTTATACCACCTGAATTGTCGCTCGGATCATTCCTCCCTCCTTGAAAAGCAATGGTCCCCATTGCATCAATGTTCCCCATTAGGCGTGGTAGTTGTGTCTTGATTTGATTCCCGATGCACACTTGGAAGGGATTGTGGTTTATGGAACTATGCAGGGCCTGATTGTTCACCATTTATGTTTGGCCATTAGTTTGTGGATGGAAGGCCATGAACTTCTTCAACCCGGTATATATTTGCTTTTGTTGTCATGTAGTCAGGGCTGTAATATCAGCCCTTTTGGATTCTTGTGGCTTGACCACCATGAGAACAAATTTATTGGCACTAATCAGAGAGATAGATGTAGAAGGTGGTACTTCTAGTACCCTGTAGCACCGCGTTCCAAGAGTGAGAGTGATCCTTCTAGTTCTTTATTCATATATACCATGTCGATCATACATGAATGGTTGACCAGAGAGTACATCAAAAACATCTAAATTGACCACATCACATAAGACCTCATCTTGGAAAGGTTGTATTGCATATGAGAGAAGACATTGGTGGGTGACACGGAGTTTCTCCCTGGACTCAACCATCTAATACTGTATGGTTTTGGGTGAGGCTTCATGGATAGATTTAGGCTTTTCACAACATTAGTAGATATTAAATTCTTTTGACTTCCACTATCAAGAATGAAATGCAGAGGCTTACCTTTCACCCATAACTTAGAGTGAAACAACCTTTCCTTGTCATCTAGCATCTCGTCATGTGTCTGTGATGAAGCTATAATGGCTTTAGGATCAGCATCTATAATTTCTTCTTTAACCTCTTCGACTGTAGGGTCTATATGAGGTAGAGCAGTAGATGTTGAGGATGGTGACTCAGAAAGCAGTGATTTGATAGCTCGACATTCTTCTTTGGAGTGAGTTCTAGATTTGTGATAACCACACCACTTCCTAGTCTTTCTTTCCTTTTGCTTCCAATTTTGGCCTCGGGTTTGACCTTCTTTATCACTTTTCCATTTTGAAGACTAATTCTTTATATCCATTCTTCCATGCTTCTACTCAATCTTTACTGTGAATTTGTATGCCTCACCGATGGTTTCCAAATTGAAGAGTTCCATTTCTCCCCGTATGTACCATTGTAGTCCACCACGATATTTGAAAACCTTGTGTTTCTCACTTTCTTGGATGCCCAGTCTCGCAGATAGAGAATGAAAAATGTCAGTGTAATCTTGAACAGATTGTTCCTTACCTTGGCGAAGTTGTTGCCACTCTATGTACAGATCATCATATGCTCCGATGGGATAGTATTCTTCTTTCACTGCTTCCATAAAATCATCCCAAGTAGGTTCCACCCCAAGGCCAATGATATTTTTACTAAACCTCTTTTTGTACACTTCCCACCAGTTTTTCATGGGCAATGATGATTTCAAAAGATCAAAAGTGATCTTTTCTCCATCGGTGAACTTATTTACAGAGAAGTAGGAAGACAGTTGATCCAACCAATTTTCTACTGCATCAGCATTGATTTTGCCTTCAAATGTAGGAATATCAAAATTTACCTGAACCTTGAAGGGTGTTGGGGTACTAAAAGGAATTTCCCTCGATGAGGAGCCAGGATGTGTAGTCGCAGAGCCAGAATTTCCCATCAGAATTGTTTGAATAATTTGAGCAAATTGTTGCAGCATCTGCGCTTGTTGCTGTTGGAGGGATTCATTCACCATTTCCTTGAAAGGATCAGATGTCTCGGTGTTGTCTGCCATTTGAGGTCATTTGGAGCGAACAGGTGGAAAGTTTGGAAGCTCTATTGCTTCCCACCCAAGTTTCTTGTATCCTGACCTCGTCCTCGGGATCATACACTCTCAAGACAAACCACTTTGATACCATTGATCCAAAACTTGAAAGCTTTGGTCAAAAGATAATTCAGAAATAAGAACAATCCAAGTCAAATAACACTATCTCTGAAAAGAGGTGTTTTGTTGAATCAAAAATTGCAGATACAAATATATGCTTATCTCTGGGAAGAGATGTCTACCTCCCCATTTCGGGAAGTTCTTCATTTATACATATTATCTCACGGGAGATTGAGTGGCTCGAGGAATTAATGGGTGAAGACTTAAGAGAATACAGCATTCGAGGAAATAACTGTCACCGACAATTTGACTTCCAAAATTTAAAATAATACAGAGCTTGAGGACATAAAACAATACAGAGCTCGAGGACATAATGGGTGAGGATTTAAAGCAATACAGGATTCGAGGAATTAACTATCACCCGACAATTCGGCATCTAATATTTTTAACAATATAGAGCTATGCATAGCCCTACCCAATCTACCAGCCACCCACTCCGAGGCCTTACAACAACCACTTTGGCAGCTGTGGTCCATTGTACCACTGCATCTTGGCGCTCGTTATACCACCTGAATTATCGCCCAGATCATATGCATACTTGTCAATCCAAAAAATGAGGAATAGTAAACGATTAAAGATATATCTATTTTATTTATAATTAATATATATTTGATCTTGTCATATTTTATTCTTTAAAGATGAATGGTCTTATATTTTGAAGGTCAATGTTGAATAACATCATACAAATTTTGCTTGATGAATAAAGTTAACCATTAAATTCAACCCTTGAAGATAGTTATTTTTCATTTCCAATTGTAATAATAAGCTTTCTATTTTGAGAATGTAATTGTTAAATATTAAATTAAAAATAGATAGTATTATATTAAAATTGAAAATAGATATGGTATATTATAAAAGGACCCACATCGTACCATACACCTTCAAAATAGTTATATATTAGAATTTGAACCCATTTTAATTATATAATATGTAAATATATTTGATTGTTTTTTTAAATTAACAACCGTTATGTAAAGGGAGAAGTTTAGCAAAAACGTGTCAAAATAGTTGGGCAGTTGTACAATCTCATCCATTAACGATACGTTATTTAAAACTTCATCGTACGACTAATTTTTTATTTTGAACAACTTTTTCAAACTTTAAAAAGCAAGTTGCTACAAATATTCAATGTACTTGCATATGACCCTTAATTTTAAAGCCTCACTATTAACTAGATACATTAGAATAAAAAATAAGTTGAAAAATATATATTTTTGTTAATTAATAAATTTTAAATTTATCTATAAAAAAATCATATTATTCAACTTTAACAAATGAAATTATTAATTTTTTTATTTTTAATAAAATATATATAATAAAATTAATGATAAATCTTAATAACATGATAAAATAAATACTCTATTCATAATGATTACTGGGATTCAATATAAAATTTTTAATAATTATTATTATTATTATTTGATGATGATGAATTGGTAAAATAGTTTGATTCTTTCAAGCTCGATCAAATCTTACTATAACATTTAAGACTGAATGTGACCGTAAAGATAAAATCTCACTATGACATTTAAGGCTGAATGTGGCCGTAATTGATATTCTCGATCCAGTGGACATGGAAGGCCATAAGTCACCTCATATTTCCTTGATATGCTTCAGAACGTCACAATTTAGCAAGAGGCTTACAGCTCAAAGTTTGCATTAGAACTCAGCGACTATGAGGAGGTCTGCAAAACGGATTCGGATTTGAAGAAGTTTGATGATGCGCTTCAGGGTCACACATAACTCGTCAACTCCCTCGGCAATGGCAAGTTATTTCTCCATTCTCTAAAGGAAGTCGCCTCGTGTTTCCTCGATATGGATGAGAACGTCACAAAGCTTATACTCGAAAACACAGAAGAGATCTGGATTACCCCAGATTTGTTCGACATGGTTAAGGAATATTTTGATAACAATAAGGAGATTTTAAATTTCTTAGGTGTGCTGGAAGATTGTCTGGGAAGGGCGAGCGACAAACAGCATATGTACAAGAATATTGTTGAACAAATCTATGGATGAGAAGATCAAATGCTGAAGAAGCTCCTTGCGAAAACAAGCAAAATGGATAAAAAGCTGAAGAAGGTGAAGGCGTGGAGGAAATTCTCCAGCGTTATGTTTGTGACGACGTTTGCGATTACCTCTTTGGTGATGGCGGTCGTGGCGGCGCCGCTCGTGGCATTGGCCGTGGTAGCAGCCTTGGCTCCATGGGCAATTGGGTTAACTCGCTATTGACAAAATACGAGGACAAGATGGAGCGGCAGCGTGAAGTTATAAAAGAAATGCGTGGGGGCTCTTTTATGGCGCTTCAAGAGTTGGCAAACCATTGAGAATCTTGTGAAGTGGATGGAGAGCAGCATCAGTTCGATTCTGAGGAGCGTGGAAACCTTCAAGAATCTTGTGGAGCGCATGGAGAGCACCATCAGTTCGATTCTGAAGAGCGTGGAATCGTGTTTGAAGGATGCGGATGCCATGCAGATCGCAGTGACGGATATTGACGAAGGAGATTGACGAAGCTTGCGAGGATGTGCATAGGTGCAGTCGCATGATACAGGTCAGCTTTTAGAGACTCAAAAATTTTAATCTAAACTCGAAACTGAGACGTTATCAATCGAAAAAACAATTCCAGGGTATATAGGAATTAATTCCTGCCTCTCTCGTCTTGCTAAACCAGAGTTTAGATTATTTGAATCTCAACAATAACCAGTTAGAGGGCGTCATTCCATAGTCTTAGCTGCCATGATAATCTCCAAGATGTACCTTTCGGGAAATAAGCTCACCGAAAATATCCCTAGTTTCCCAAGTTCCTCCGCTTTGACGTACTTAGATCTGTCCCATAACAATCTTACACGAACTATTTCACCCAGTTTTGGGACCATGAAAAGTCTAATATCCTTTGACCTGTCCTACAATAAGCTCACAGGGAAGATCCCTGCTTCCTTGGGAAGTGGCGGCATGCTAGCTTTTCTCAACATCTCAAACAATGGGCCTACAGGTTCTTTCCCGGAGTCCTCATGGCAAGTGTAGAATTTTTAAAGAAATTTAAATCATAGTCAAATATATGCAATATTCATAACAAGAAGAAATAAGAGTTGCAAAAATAAAAAATACTTCTTGTTCAAAAAATTGGAATCATTTTCCTCCTCCTCCTCCTCCTCCTCCTCCTCCTCCTTCTTCTTCTTCTTGAAAATAAAGATCAATTACAATGTATTAATAGAATTTCATGTGAACATGCTTTTCTAATTATTGAATAAAATATTTTAAATTTATCTAAATAATAATTTGCATGTAATAGCAACTAAAACTAACTCTAGCCTTTCTAAGGCTTTATTTTTTTTTTCTAAAAAATATATTAACTAAAAATCAACTAACTATCTAAATTTAGCTCCACAAAAAATTGTTCATGCAAACTAAATTTACATTAATAGTCTAAAAATAGAACTGAGTGAACTGCACTTCAGCATCACTTTTCAACATACTCCCCCTTGATGGTGAGCAGGCTCACAATTTGATATCTAAGTGTCAAAAACTGTTCTGTTGCAACTGCTTTCATGAAGATATCTGCCAATTGTTCTTTAGTGTTGATGTATTTCAATTCTATTACCTTCATCTGCACTAAATCTCGGATAAAATGATGTTTTAAATCAAAATGTTTTGTCCTGCTGTGATGGACTGGATTCCTAGCCAATTTAATAGCACTAATATTATCACAAAAAATAACTGTGGGTTGAACTTGAATCTCTCCAATTTCTTCAAGAAGTTTTCTAAACCATAATGCTTGTGTCCCTACTGAAGTGACTACAACATACTCTGCTTCTATAGAAGAAAGGGAAACTATACTTTGCTTCTTAGAGCTCCAGGTAATCAAACTAGAACAAAAAAAAAAACAATTCCCAGATGTTGACTTTCGGCCATCCAAACTACTTCCCCAATTAGAATCACTAAAACCAACAAGATTGAATTTTTCAGAAGTGTAGTAATGAATACCAAAATCTAGAGTGTCTTTCACATACCTCAAAATTCTCTTAGCTGCCTTCATATGTATTTCTGATGGCTCTGTCATGTACCTTGAAATAAGTGAAACTGAATAACCAATATCAGGTCTTGTGTGAGTTAGAAACATTAAACTTCTGACAATACTTCTATAGGTTGTCTCATCAACTCTTTCGGCACCATCATCTCTACACAACACAACTCCATCAGCAACTGGAGTGGAGACTAGTTTACAATCAACCATATCGAGTTTCTTCAACATATCTTTGGCATATTTTGTTTGACAAATGAAAATTTTATTCTCCCTTTGATAAACCTCCATTCCTAAAAAATATTTCATAAGGCCTAAATCTTTCATCTCAAATTCATTCATCATAAAAACTTTGAATTCATCCTTCATCATAGAACTGCTACCCATATACAACAAGTCATCAACATATAAACTTACAATCAGAATATCATTACCTTCTTATTTGTAGTAAAAGGTAGGTTCACTCTTACTTATTTGAAAGCTATTCTCTTGAATATATCTATCAATCCTAGCATACCATGCTCTTGGTGCTTGTTTGAGGCCATACAAAGCCTTCTTTAACTTGTAAACATGATTTTCTTTTCCTTGCACTTCAAAACTTTGTGGCTGTTCCACATATACTTCTTCTTCTAACTACCCATTCAAGAAGGCACTTTTCACATCCATATGATTGATGCTCCAATTCTTTTGAGCTACTAATGAAATCAACATTCTAATAGTCTCTTATCTTGCTATTGGTGCAAATGTTTCTTCATAATGAATGCCATACTTTTGTGTAAAGCTTTTAGCAACTAATCTCGTTTTATGCCTTTCAACACTTCCATCGCTGTTACACTTAGTCTTGTAGACCCATTTGGTGCCAATCTTCTTGTCATGTGGAAGCTTTGTAAGCTCCCAAGTGTCATTCCTGTGAATAGAATCCATCTCTTCTTGCATTGCTTGCATCCAAACCTCATTTGTATATGCATCTTCAAAACATGATGGTTCAAAATCAGCCTACGTAAGTAAAGCAAAATTTAGTGTCTCACCTCTTGAATTTTCTTCATGTGCTTGATTTGAACTCCTTTGACAAATGTCACTCAATCTTCTTACCTTCCTTGCAGAACTAGGACTTGAATCTGGACTTACACTTGGAATTGAACAACTAGATGAGGGGTTACTTGGTGGATTTGTAGCACTTGGAACATAAATATTAGTGGGCTGCCCATGATCAATATCATCCATAATAACTTCATTTAAAATAGATTTTGACTTCTCCATATGGCTTTTTTGATGACCATAAACTCCCCCTTCATCAAAAATCACATTTATTGACACAATAAGCTTATTAGTGAGAGGATTATATAACCTGTAAGCCTTACTTTCCTCACTATATCCAACAAAAATACATGACTCAATTTTGGGATCTAACTTTTGCTTCTTTTGATCAGAAACATGAACATAGGCTAAGCAACCAAAAACTTTGAAATAATTAACATTTAGCTTTTTCTCATACCAAGCTTCATATGAAGTCATCCTATCAAGTGCACTAGTGGGACTTTGATTGAGAATATATATTGTTGTAGCAACTGCATCTCCCCAAAAAAATTACTTAATCCCTTTGTTTGTAGCATGCTTCGTGCCATCTCCACCACTGCATGATTCTTCCTTTCAGCTACACCATTTTTTTTGAGGTGTGTATGCAATGGTGAGTTGTGTTCTAATGCCATTCATATCACAATAACCTTGAAAGGCTTTTAAACAAAATTCTCCTCCACGATTAGTCCTTAAGCATTTGATTTTGCACCATTTGTCATTTTCTACAAGGGCTCTAAACCTCTTGAATATCTCAAGAGCTTCACCTTTGGTCTTCAAAAAATAAACTAAAAGTAATGCAATATGATGACTTACCCAAACTCTTTGTCTGCATAGGACCATAAATGTCTGAATGAACTAACTAGAGTGGATAATGGGCCCCCCATGCATTACCTTTTGGAAATTTCTCTCTTGCATGTTTTCCTTTAGCACATCCTTCGCAAACTTCCTTGTGCTCTTCAACCTTAGGTAAACCAGAAACTAATGCTTTTGATGTTAGAATCTTTAAACTATAAAAATTTAAATGCCCATACCTGAGATGCCACAACCAACTTGTATCCTCATATGCCATATTGACAAGGTTCTTGTTATGTTCACCAAACTTCAATGGAAACATCCTATTATTTGTCATAGGCCCAACTATTACCACCATATTTCCTTGATTCTTATCATAAATTATACATTGTTGATTTTCAAATACAACTTTATAATTCTTCTCACATAATTGTCTAACACTCAATAAATTATGCTTTAAATTTGGAGTGTAATAAATGTCTTTAACACTCTTCATACCTTCTTTTGTATGGACTTTCATAACTCCTTTTGCAGCAACCTCCAATAATTTGTCATCACCAAGTTTGATCTTGGATTTAAAACTTTTATCTATTACAGAAAAAAAAATTTCATTCCCTGACATGTGGTTAGAACATCTCGAATCTAAATACCAAACATCTTTAGAAATATTTTCAGCTTTGTCATAAGATAAAATTAAATTATCTAGAGGATTCTCATCACCTTTTTGAGCATAATGAACACTTTTACCATTATTACCTTCTTTTAATCTACACTCATAATTAAAGTGGCCATACCTATTACAATGATAACACTGGATATTTATTTTATCATATGGCCTCTACCTCTTCCTATGAAACCACCTCTTCATTGGAAACCACCTCTGCCTCTATTTCCTCTTGAGTAATTCTGATTTTGACCTCTACCTTGGCCTTAATTACTTTTGATGCTACTATTGGCATCTTCATTCTTTGTGATTTGTAATTTGGAAGAAAAAGCTTTCTCATCACTTTCTCCAAATGAATCTCTCAATCTTTCTTCATGAGACATCACAGATCCAACTAGATGATCAAATTGAAGGGTAGACAAATTCTTGCTTTCTTCTATGATTATGGCAACATGGTTCCACCTTGGTGTGGGAGTCTTCAACACCTTTTTTATCACAACATCATTGTTCACAATTTCACCAAGTGTAGCCATCTTATTGACCACATCTTTTACTCTGACACAATAGGTACTCACACTTTCAGCTTCTTGCATCTTTAAATTCTTGAATTCTCTCTTCAATGTCTATAACATGACAACTTTGACTTGATCACTACCTTGGTAAGCTTCTTTTAGAGTCTTCCAAGCATCCTCTAATGTCTTTACTCCTGAAATTCATGAAAATAGGCTCTTATCTAGAGCTATTTGAATATGAAATAAGGCTTGATCATTCTTCTTTTTAGCCTCTTTCTTAGTTGTTTTATCATTTGTTGTGAGGGCATTCCAATCAGCTGGCTCTGCATACCCTAATTCAATAATCTCCCACAAATCTTTTCCTATCAAAAAAATCATCATTTTGATTCACCAATAATCATACTCAGTTCCATCAAATTCTGGAATGGGCAAGGAGTTAGAATTTGACATGATAAATTTTTTGGCAAAATTCCAACTACTAAATCTTTAAGCCTAAAGAAAAAATACTTGTTGTGATACCAAATGTAGAATTTTTAAATAAAATTAAATCATAGCCAAATATATGCAATATTCATAATATAGAAAAGATAAGAGTTGCAAAAATAAAAAATACTTCTTCAAAAAAAAATTGGAACTTCTTCTTTTTCTTCTTCTTGAAAATAAAGATCAATTACAATGTATTAATAGAATTGCATGTGAACATGCTTTTCTAATTATTGAATAAAATATTTTAAATTTATCTAAATAATAATTTGCATGTAATAGCAACTAAAACTAACTCTAGCCTTTCTAAGGCTTTATTTGTTTACTTTTTAAATATATTAACTAAAAATTAACTGTTTAAATTTAGCTCCACAAAAAAATATTCGTGCAAACTAAATTTACACTAATAGTCTAAAAATAGAACTAAGTGAACTGCACTTCAGCATCACTTTTCAACAGCAAGCTTATTATTTAAGCATTGTTGATCTCTCCAAAAACAAGCTCACCGGCACATTGCCAAATGCCCCCAACTTATACACTCTGTGGAGTCTTAGTCTGTTTAGAAATAGATTATCCGGCCCACTTCTAGAGATACACAGGTGTACTTTTATCAATTGTCTTGATTTGTCTTACAATAAACTGAAGCTTTCTACAGTTCCTCGCTGGATTATGCACAACGAGATTTACAATCTTCGGTTGGCTACCAATGGTATTTCTACAAGTCTCAAGGATTGGAAGCTTGTTAGGCTGGAAAATTATACGGCACTTGATCTCTCTGACAATAATATAACTAGGAACCTGATTGATTCCATTCCCAGGATGACAGCATTGCAATCCTTATAGATTTCAGATAATCTAGTGCGAGGAAACATTCCTTCCTCCATCGGGAAGCTGAAGAAGCTGCAAGTTTTGGATCTTTCTAAAAATGGATTAACTAGGAGGATTCCTGATGAGTTGATCCAGCTCAAGAGGCTGACAGAATTCAATGTGAGCTACAACCATTTGTGCATAAAAATTCCAGGCAAATATCCAATGAATTCGTTTCCAGATTCTGCATATTCTGACAATGACTGTCTTTGCGGACCACCACTCCCTGTTTGTAGTTGATCTGTATACACTCCATTTTAACTCTTCTTGTTTGTATTAGGTATTATTAAAAAAGGTTTAGCTTTGTAAGTCTATGGGAAGTAGTAGTTGTTGTTTCGAAGTAGTAGTTGTTTCAAGTGGAAT